>PUFA01000695.1:0-116394 GCA_003508835.1 Eonycteris spelaea | reverse complement strand
TAATAATAAATGCTTTTCTGACTGTCAACTCCATAGTCCCTCCAGGATATCACCAAGTTCATCTTTAACATAATCCCTCAACTGCAAATTGTATACTTACAAAATTGTGAGACATTTTCTTATTGGAAAAGCAGCAAGATGTTGTGAAAGGAGCTTATGGTTTATGCTTGGCCCAGCCTTCAAGAAGTTTACTTTCTTTTTTGTGCATTACTTTTTCATTTGTATAATGAAAATTATAGGTCTGGCCTCCATTGGTTATGGTTAGGATTAAAGGATCTACTAGATGCGGGCATGAAGTGGGGCTCTAAAATAGTTAATTCTTCACCCTTATCCCAGGTCTTATTTACCCAGTGTACAGCCTGTGCTTTTATAAAAGTACCTCAGTAACCTTAGGACTGACTAAGTCACAAGGCCCCATACTAAGGCCACTTCAGTTACCCCTTGTCTGCATGAGACAAAACACGGAGTCAACCCAGTAGTTAAAACAACCAATCCTTGAGCCTGGAAGCTCACAAAGTTTCCAGACAGGAGGCGTCTGGGTATCGTGGGTCAAAATCCAGAACTTCTCTTCTGTCTACTATAGTATGAATGACCAAGTGGGCCTAGGTTGGGTTTTATATAAAATAAGACTCACCATATCTTATTTATATAAAATAACACTAACAGTATCTCGTTTGATTATAGTGAGGGGAGAATGGAAAAAAAAAAACATAGAAAATGTCTGATATGTAGTTGGCTTGAAAAAAAAATGTTAGTCCAGGCCTTAGTCTGGCTCCTCCACCTCCCCCCCCCAAAAAAAAGATGCCTGACACCGTAATTCTTCTGGACTGTGTCTGAAAATCTAACCATGAGAAGAAACATGAACCTGTGATGTTATAAATGATAAACAGGACCTTTCTAAGTGGTAGGTGATTTATTCAAGTGTATTGGGAATAGCAGAGGAAATCATCCTTGATATCGGAGTCTGTGGCTATGGTCATTAGTGTGTGGTCCTAAAGTTTCCACAGGCTTGGCCTCCTGATTCTGACCCCAGAACTCTTTCACCTGTCAAGTTTCTCATCCTAGGGTAATATTTGTATACAGATACAAATGCCTACACATGTATACATGTACACATATATGTGGAAATACAACAATAAGAACAAGAAAGAGAGTGGGGAGAAGGAATTGAGGAAACTAGCAGGAGAGTTATTGAAGCAATGGCCCACCATGGCATTGAGGCCACCTAGTAGAGGGGGAAGGCTGATATTGTGAGATCACAGCGTTTAATAAAGGGGAGGTGCCCAATCTGGAGGTAAATAGTGAGATCAGCAAAAGCATTTGCAATAGAATGAGGAGCCAAATTTATACTGGCAACAGTATCCCTTGGGAGTTTCCCTCCAATAACAGAGGAAAATCATAGTCTTTTCTGCTTTTAACTACTGCGGTGGGAAATGCATTTAGGACAGCAGAATGCTGATGTGTAGGAAAGAAGTAGAGCAGTCAAGAAATGGAACACATGGCTTGTACTTGCTTGGAAGGTGAGGGAACTCTGAGTGCCAGTTCTGTGCCAGGCACTGTGGCTCGTGCCTTATCTGTGCTATCAGATTTATCCTCTACATTCCTGTGATATGGGTAATTATGACATCCATTTCCTAGGTGAAAAGATAGGGTCACAAATCAGTGAATTATATTGTTTGGGATCACACAGTTACTAAGTGGAATAAACAGAGATGAGAAAACAAGTCTCTCTGCTCGTCCTATGTACCTTCCAGAATATCATGGAGCCTCAGCTGTAAATTCCATAGTTATAAATCAGCTATATTGTAGCTGCACCCTTGTGATGTCCCTAGTATTTTCAACAGCTAAAATTAAATAATTTAATTCTTAATTAGGATGGCAAAGTAGGTAAGAATATACAATGAGCTAAAGACTGTTTAGTAAATGGTGTTGGGAAAACTGGAGAGATACATGCAAAAAAATAAAACTGGACTGCCTTCTTACACCATATGTAAGAATAAACTCAAAATGGATTAAAGATTTAAATGTAAGAAACAAAACCATAAAACTCCTAAAGTAAACATAAACAGTAAATTCTCTGACACTGGTCTTAGTACTTTTTTTCTGAGATATCTATTCAGGCAAGGGAAACAAAGGAAAAAATATACAAATGGGACTACATCAAACTAAAAAGGTTTTGCACAGCAAAGGAAACCATCAACAAATAAAAAGGACAACCTACTGAATGGGAGAAGTTATTCACCAATGATACATCCGATAAAAAAATTTATAAAGAACTCATACCACTCAATACCAAAATAACAAAACAATCCAATTAAAGAATGGGCACAGGACATTCAGATGGCCAATGGACATGTGAAAAGATGCTCAACATCATTAAATGTCAGATAAATGCAAATAAAAATCAAAATGACATATCATCTCACACCTGTCAGAATGGCTATAATAAATAAATCTCAACAAACAACAAGTGTTGGATAGGATGAGGAGAAAATAAAATCCTCGTGCACTCTTGGTGGGATTGCAAATTGATTTAGCCACTATGGAGAACAGTTTGGAGGTTCCTCAAAAATTTAAAAATAGGACTACCTTATGACCCAGCAATTTTACTTCTGGGTATTTATCCAAAGAAATCCAAAACACTAATTTGAAAGAATGCACGCACCCCTTTGTTCACTGTAGCACCATTTGTAATAGCCAAGATACAGAAGCAACTCAAGTACCCACCAATAGATGATTGGATAAAGAAGATGTGATACATTTAAAATGGACTATTGCTCAGCCACACACAAAAAATGAAATCTTAGTATTTGCGAGAGATGACATGAATGAACCTAGAGAATGTGCTAAGTGAAGTAAGTCAGACAGAAACATAAATATCATATGACTTCACTTATATGTGAAATATAACAAACAAAATAATCAAACAAAACAGAAAGAGACTCATATGATATTTGTTTTTCTCTGACTTATTTTACATGGCATAATACCTTCTAAGTCTACCCATGTTATTGCAGATGGCAAGATTTCTCTCTTTTTATGACTGAGTTATACTCTATTGTATATATGTACCACTTCTTCTTTATCCATCCATTTACTGATGGTGAAAAAAGGTAAGGGGATTAAGAAGTATAAATTGGTAGTTATGAAATAGTCATGAGAATGTAAAGTATAGCATGGGGAATATAGTCAATAATGCTGTCATAAATAAATAAGGTGTCAGAAGGGTACTAGATTTATCAGGGCAATCAGTTCCTAAATTATATAAATGTCTAATGACTATGTTGCATATCTGAAACAAATATAATGTTGTATGTGAACTGTAATTGAAAATTTTAAAAAATTATTAGAAAAAGAAAAATAAAAAACAGAAACAGACTCATAGATACAGAGAACAGACTGGTGGTTGCCATATGAGAGGGGTTTGGGTACTGGGTGAAAGGATTAAGAAGTACAAATTGGTAGTTATAAATAGTCACAGGGAGATAAAGTGCACCATAAGGAAAATAGTCAATAATACTGCAATAACTATGTATAGTGCCAGGTGGGTACTAGACTAATTGAGGGATCACTTCATAAATTATATAAATGTCTAACCAATATGCTGTATAACTGAAACTAATATAAAATAATATTGAATGTTAAGTATAATTGAAAAATTAAAAGAAAATAAAAGTACACTTTACTTGAGATAATAGAAAAATATAACTAGTTAAGCACAAAACAATGATAGCTTTAAAAACAGCGATAATCACAAGATGTCTAGTTTCTGCTTTTTGCTTTAAAGAACATCACTGACAATTATATTTTGCAGAATCTTGGTTCTTAAACCAAGAACCCCTTGTTCTCACAATATAATTTGCATTGCTGATGTACTGTTTCTTTGTCAAGTAGGAGGAAATAACTTCAGAGTCTTGAGGATAATTTATGAGTTTGTTTTGCAGAAGGAAAGATTATCTCAGGTAGTTGCGACGAGCTGCTGATGTCCAGAAGCCTGATATGAAAAATCATTATCTATGACTAAAGGAACACAGAATTCTCTCTCAGTTCCCTAGAACTCTCCCTGTCTTACTCTCTAGCTTCATAAAAACTCCTTATTTTTTGCTTTTAAAAGAAAAGAATTTGAGAGATCTTGTTCTATCGTCCTCTCACTTCAGCCAAATCAAATAAAACTTTCTCTCCAAGCACCAATGTCTCAATGTTTTAGCCTTACCTATGCATCAGGCACACTTGAGCTTTTCGAAGTGATTCTGCAACAGTATAAATGTCCTGATTTGCTGTACAGAGTAATGGATACATTTTGTTTCTGATAACCTGGCCCCAGACTTTTCTTTCTGATTAACTAACTGCATCATCTTGGACAATTCATTGCACCTCTCACTCTCCAGTTGAATTATACATAAAAGCCTTGAGTTTTGGGTGGACCTTCAAGTTCTCTGACTTCTTTTTTTTTCCATCAGCTTTATGTTTCGCTGTTCTTTTCTTTCAGTAATGAAAGTAACAGTGAGGAGACGGTAACTGTAGAACATCAGGTATGGACCTTTTTTAAACCAAATCTGACCTGAAGAACAGATGTGAGGTGAGAGGTCTGGTTGAAGTGATTTTCAAAAATCTGGACTTGATTCACTCCACAGCAGACACATAAAATCACACACACACACATCCTAATAGGTATAGATGCATGAAATGTGTGAAAACCAAGTCCCTCCATCAGGAGAGTCGGCTATCTGAACTATCCTTAATGTACCTCCACCTTCACCATGAATGAAGTCCCTTGTCTCTCCTGTCTGTCTCTCCAGCTGTGCTTGTTTGTCTGTAAGGGAGACACAAACTGAATATCTAAGTGCAGTTGTGACAGGAGCATTTGATTGCCATTTTTCTTTTTTATTCATTACCAATTTCTTTTCTTTCATGTAATTTCATCTCCCATCATTTTACTGCCTGGTTGGATGTTACACACAGTTCTCCATTGAGCCAGAAGCAGAAGCAGTACATTCATTTGACAAATAATTTTTCAGTGCCCACTTAGTGCCAGGTATTGTTCAAATTCAGGAGAGTCAGCAATGGAGAAAACAGACACAAACCCTTGCCATCTTGAAACTTACATTCTGCAGAAAATGATTTTAAACGTTGGACAATTACCCATGTGCTCAAAAGGGAATTCATTGGAATTGTTCTAATGCAGCAGATATAGTGAGAAACAAAAATCTCTGCCTTGCTGGAGTTGCACTGGGATTCAACCTGAAAACTCAAACATGGTGGATCGAAGTACTCCTTAAATTTAAAGTTCAGTGATTAAAACCAGTGGCTTATGTGTTCCTTTTTATAATTTATACTTTTGTAACAGTTTATTGAGATATGAGCCACACGTCATACAATTAATTCATTTAAAGCATACAATTCAAGTTTTGGTCAAGAATGCAAAGTAAATGCTGTGCTTGCCTCCTCTTACAACCACATCAAAATTACAACTAAACTACAGAAAAGCCATCATTGGGAGTCACCTGAAGTCTAACTGACCAGAAGTCCTATAACTGGGGACACACAAGGCTACTTCAAGACTAGTAAAGGAGTGGAGAAGCAAAATAGGCTATTCCCACACCCTCATGTGGCAGTTGAGAATCAGGAGAGATATCTCGGCTGCGGAGCTTCCTCCCCAGGGGCAAAGGGTCTCAGTCCCAAACAGGTTCCCCATCCCAGTGTCCCAGCACCAGAAAGAAAAGTTCCCACAACCTTTGGCTGTGAAAACCAGCAGAGATTGTGGCTGAGTGAGACAGAGGGCTGAAGGAGTTACAGCCGGTCCTCTTAAAGGACTGGAGTGCAGACTTACTCACTGACAGACTCACTTGCTCTTAGCTCCAGCGCTGGTCCAATGGTTCAAAACGTGCCAGGGACATACTGGGAGGAACTGAGTTGTCTGGCTTCAGGGAAAGGGCTAGAGGGGGAGCTTTCTCCCAGACAAAAGTGCTGGCAGAGGCCACTGTTCCTTTGTCGAGCCCTCACTCCACCCAGCCTGCAGATACAGGCTGCCGCCACATCTGAGAATCTGTTAACATAGCTAACACAGGTTGTCCTGCCTGTGATTCCCTGACACCCTGTTCCTTCCAACTTGCAGGCTCATCCAAGCTGCTTCCAGTGGATTTTCCATACAAGTGGCCTGTCTTGGCTCATTCTTTAGACATTTCTAAAATCTGTCAAAGGTTCACAAAACCTAAAGAAGCAGCATCTGGCCTCAGCATGCCTTGTACCTCTCACTGAATAGCCCAAAACCCAGCACTAGTGATAGCTGGCCTCAGTTTGCAACTTTGTCTTCCAAGCCCAGCATGGGTGGCAGCAATCTGTGGATTGCTTGGTGGTTCATGCCAGGTGACCCCAGAAGAGAACAGGCTGCAGCTTAACTCAGTCTGAGGTGGGGTCCCTCCCAGGAGGCCTCAACCTTCACGTGCAGCAGCTGGCTTTGGTCTGAGCTGGAGCACCACCCGGGATCACATCTGAGGATGACACACCCAAAGGGCAGCCAGAACAGGCCCCAGAGCCCTGCTAAAGTAAATCCTGCTCTTTCGGGTCAGCCCCTGCACAACAGCTCCTCCACTGGTCATGGCCTGTCATCACAACTAATCAGCCGAAGGGTCAATCCTTCCCACTGATGAACAAACGGCAACCGGGAGAGCACACAAAACCCATACAAGGGACATACCTGGAACACCTGGCTCAGGTGACCAGGAAAGACTGTGCCACTGGGCCCCACAGCACACCTACTACATAAGGCCACCCTACTAAAACCTGGAGACATAGCAGCTCTACCTAATACATAGAAAGAAACACAGTAAAGCAGCCAAAATGTGGACGCAAGAAAACATGCCCCAAATGAAAGAACAGAACAAAGCTCCAGGAAAAGAACTAAACAAAATGTAGACAAGCAAATCTACCAGGTGCAGAGTTCAAAACACTTGTTATAAGGATGCTCAATTAACTGAGGGGAAGAGTAGAGGGGCTTGGTGAGAACTTTAACAGAAAGGTGAGAAACATGAAAGTGGAGATAGAAAACAAAAAAAACAGTCAGAAATGAAGAATATAATAACTGAAATGAAGAACACCTTAGGAGGAATCAACAGGAGATTAAATTAAGCAGAGGATCAAATCAATGATTTAGAAAAGGTAGCAGAAAACTCCCAATCAGAACAGCAACAAGAAAAAGAATCCAAAAAAATCAGAATACTTTAAGGGGCCTCTGGGACAGCATCAAGTGTTCCAACATTCTCATCATAGGGATAATGAGAAGGAGAATAGAGAGAACAAATAATTGGAAACTTACTTCAAGAAATAATGATGGAAAACTTCCTTACCCTGGTGAAGGAAATATACATACAAACCCAGGAAGCTCCAAGAGTCCTAAATAAGATGAACTCAAAGAGGCACATTCCAAGACACATCATAATTAAAATGCCAGAAGTTACAGACAAAGAATCTTAAAAGCAATAAGAGAAAAGCAGTTAGTTACCTACAAGAGAGCTCTCATAAGACTGTTAGTTGATTTCTCAACAGAAACTTTTCAGGCCAGAAGGGTTTGGCAGGAAATATTCGAAGTAATGAAAAGCAGGCATCTACAACCAAGACTACGCTTCTACCCAGCAAAGCTATCATTTAGAATTGAAGGACAGAAAAAGAGTTTCTCAGACAAGAAAAAGCTAAAGTTAATCCTCACCAAGCCAATACTATAGGAAATGTTAGAAGGACTTAAGAAGAAGAAAAAAGAAAAAAGAAAAAGAAAAGTATGAATAATAAAATGGCAATAACTACATATCTAGCAACAAATACCTTAAATGTAAATGGATTAAATTCTCCAATCAAAAGATAGAGCCACTGAATGGATAAGAAAACAATACCCTTATATATACTGCCTACAGGGACTCGCTTCAGGTTGAAAGACACACACTGAAAGTAAAGGGATGAAAAAAGATGTTTCATGAAAATTTAAATTTAAAAAATTGGGGGTAACAATACTTATACAAGGCAGAATAGACCTTAAAACAAAGGCTATAACAAGAGACAAAGAAGGACACAGTAATCCCACTTCTGTGTGTTTATTTGAAGAAAATCAAAACATTACTTTGAAGGGACAGGTGAATACATATATTCCTTGAAGCATTATTTACAATAAACAAGTTATGCAGGCCACCTGGGTGCCCATCAATAGATGAATGGATAAAAAAGAAGTGGTACATATATGAAATGGAATATTATTCAGCCATAAAAAAAAGAATGAAATCTTGCCATCTGCAACAACATACATAGACTTACAGGGTATTGTACTGAGTGGAATAAGTCAGAGAAAGACCAATGTCATATGTGGACTCTAAGAACAAGATTAACAATCAACAGAAACAAGCTCATAGATACAGAGAGCATTTTGATGGCTGTCAGATTGGAGGGATGGCTGAAGAGGGAAGGGATTAAGAGGTACAGATTGGTAGTTACAAAATAGTCATGGGGATGTAGAGTATAGCATGAGGAATATAGTAATATTGTAATAACTATGCATGGTGTCAGATGTGTACTGGATTTATCTGGGTAATCATTTTATAAGTTATTTAAATGTCTAATTATTGTGTTGTACACCTGCAACTAATATAATATTGTATGTCAAATATAATTGAAAAAATAAAAATATAAAAAACTTAAAGCATACAATTCAATAATTTTTAGTATGTTTACAGATATATGCAACTATCACCACAGTCAATTTTAGATTTCTTTCAATATCAGAAAGAGAAACCCTTTATCCTTTAGTCATCATTCCTCTATTTCCTCATTCTTCCCTTAGCCCTAAGCAACTACTAATCTATTTTCTGTCTCTATGTCTATGTTTATTGTACATGCCATATAAATGGAACTATACAATACATGACCTTGTGTGTCTGGTTTCTTTCATTTAGCATAATGTTTTCAAGGTTCATCCATGTTTTAGCAGGTAACAGTATTTTTTTATGGCTGAATGCTATTTTATTATATAGATATGTCACATTTCATTTGACTGTTCATTCATTGATGGACATTTGGTTTATTTACATCTTTTGGCTATTGCAAATAATGTTGCCATAAACATTAATCAAAATTAATTTTTGTTTGAATACATGTTTTAAATTCTTGTGTGTGTATCTAGGACTGGAAATCCAGGTTATGTGTTCATTTTTAAACCAAAGCAGATATTAAATGTGCATAATTGATCAAAAAATGGACAAATAAACTTGTTTTCATGGTTTTACCAAGGAACAAGGACCAGCACAGAATATGGACAAATAAAATATCTGACATTTCAAGAAGGGGAAGATAAGTTAATGCCTTCACATGGCTCACAAACAAAAGTTACAAATGTAGAAAGCAGCAAGAATTGCTTTTGTTATCAACAATCCAAATCCGTTATATTAGTTCTTCAAGCTTTTCGGCACTTAAAGTTACATTAACTATTTTCAATACTATTTTTGTAAGGATATAAAGCAAATTATATCCTTATAAATCACTCTGAAAATAGGCAAAGGATGTCCTAAAGATTCCTAATTTAGTTCAATATCTACTTCTAAAAGGGAGCTGGCATGATGGAAATGCCATCCCCATGTAATTTCACTGATTAGCAGGAAGAAAATAATCATTTTTCTGATAAGAAAATATGACAGCACTAAATATGGCAAATACAATTTAGTATATATTTCTTTTAACTTAAGTTTATTGGGGTAACATTGGTTAATACAATTATATAATTTTCAGGTATACATTATAATTTGACATCTGTATATTCTATTGTGTGTTTACCACCCAAAGTACAGTTTCCTTCAGCTACCATATATTTGATTCCTTTTATCCACATCACTTTCCCCCTACCCCTATATTTGACCTTTACCCTGTCTACCTCCCTCTTCCTTTCCCACACCCCTACCCTCCAGTAACCACTAGTCTATAGTCCATGTCAATGAGTCTCTGTTTGTCCTATTAATTTGTTTCTTTTAGGTTTATGTTCCACATATAAGTGATATCATGTGATTTTCTACTTTTTCTGTCTCGCTTATTTTGCTTAGCATGATTATCTTGAGGTCCAACCATGTTGTTGCAAATGGCAGTAATATGGCTGAGTAATATTCCATTGTATATATGTACCACCACTTCTTTAGCCAATCATCTGTAGTAGGACACTTCAGTTGCTTCCATGTCCTGGCCACTGTGAATAATGCGGCTATGAACATCCGTGTACAAATATCTTTTCGGATATGGTTTTCAAGTCTTTGGGGTAAATACCCAGTAGAGGGATTGATGGATCATATGGTAGATCAATTCTTAGTTTTCTGAGGAACCTCCATACTGTTTTCCATAGTGGCTGTACCAACTTGCAGTCCCACCAGCAGTGTATGAGGGTTCCTTTTTCTCCACATCCTCTCCAGCATTTGTTATTACTTGTCCTATTGATTATAGCTATTCTAACAAGTGCGAGATGGTATCTCATTGTGTTTCTGATTTGCCTTTCCCTAATAGAAAGCAATGTTGAGCATCTTTGCAAATATTTGTTGGCCATTTGTATATCCTCTAGGGAGAAGTATCTTTTCAGGTATTTTATCCATTTTTTTGATTGGATCATTGTTGTTGTTGTTGTTGTTGTTGTGTTGTTGTTGTTGTTGTTGTGTCGCATGAGTTCGTTGTATATTTTGGATATTAGGCACTTATCAGAGGTGTTGCTTGAAAATATATTTTCCCATTTGGATGGTCTCTTTAACTTGTTGACCATTTCTTTTGCTGAGCAGTAGCTTTTTAGTTTGATGTAGTACCATTCATTTATTTTTGCTTTTACTTCCCTTGCCTTTGAGGCCAAATTCATACAATCCTTTTAAGTCTAAGGTCCTAAGTTTACTTCCTATGTTTTCTTCTATGCATTTTATTGTTTCAGGTCTTATATTCAGGTCATTAATCCATTTTGAGTTAATTTTTGTGTGTGGTGATAGAAAACAGTCTAGTTTCATTCTTTTACAGGTGGCTTTCCAGTTTTCTATTTATTGAAGAGGCTTTCTTTTCTCCACTGTATGTTTTTGGCTTCTTTTTTTGTCGAAAATTATTTGCCTATATAAATATGGGTTTACTTATGGACTCTTGATTCTGTTCCACTGCTCATTGTGTCTGTTTTGTTGCCAATACCATGTCATTTTGATTATTGTCACTTTGTAGTATAATTTGAAGTTGGGCAGAGTGATGCCTCCAACCTCGTTCTTTTTTCCCAGGATGGCTTTGGCAAGTCGAGGTCTTTTGTGCTTCCATACAAATCTGATGATTTTTTTGTTCTATTTCTTTTAAAAATTCCGATGGGAATTTGATGGGGATTGCATTGAATCTGTATAATGCTTTAGGTAATATGGTCATTTTAACAATGTTGATTCTTCCAATCCAAGAACACAGAATATGTTTCCATTTCTTTTTATGTTCTTTGATTTCTTTTAATAGGTCTTGTAGTTTTCATTATATAGGCCCTTCGCATGTTTCGTTAAATTCATTGTTAGGTATTTTATTCTTTTTGGTGCAATTGCAAAAGGAATTATTTTTCCACTTCTTTTTCTGACATCGTTGTTAGAGTATAGGAACTCTATGGAATTTTGAACGTTGACTTTATATCCAGAGACTTTACTGTGTTTGCTTATTGTTTCTAGTAGTGTTCTTATGGAGTCTTTAGGGTTTTCTATATAGAGAATCATGTCATCCGCAAATAGTGACAGTTTGACTTCTTTGTTTCCTATTTGGATGCCTTTTATATCTTTCTCTAGTCTGATTGCACTCGCTATGATCTCTAATGTTATAGTGACTAACAGTGGCAATAGTGGACAGCCTTGCTTTGTTCTTGATCTTAGAGGGAAAGTTTTAGTTTTTCACCATGAAGTATAATGTTCGCTGAGGGTTTGTCATATATGAACTTTATTATTTTAAGATACTTTCCTTCCATATGGATTCTAAGTGTTTGATCATAAGTAGATTCTGTATCTTGTCTAAGGCTTTTTCTGCAGCAATTTATTATATCTTATTGAATATTCTTCCATTTTTTCATTTAAAAGTTCCTTGAAATACACTTGTCCTCTACTTGTTTAAAAATTCTAGAATGTGCATATTTATTATATTCTCTTCAGAATGAGTGTGTGGCACTTTTGTGATTTGACATGGAAATCTTTTAACTCCAAGAAGGCCAGACTCAAAGGCCAATGGGGCCATGTTAATAATATAAATAATGGAAGTAGGTGTATATAAAAATCATGGGAATAGTCTTTGCTTCCACAGGTAAATGCTCTCCTCCATTTTTTTCTCAAAATGAGCAATACTTTTTATCTTACCCTCTCCATTTTTGATAGATTAAGTGGAAGCAAGAAATATTTCCATTTTCTTTTTACTATAAAAAAAGCAATAGCAATAATTGTAAAAATAGAAATTAACATTATGTGTGACAAGTTTTACAACAGGAAGTGGAAGGAATGGTAGTGAATTGGATAAGGAAAACTGCTATCAACTCCAGCCAGTTGTTCCTTGAGGGAACAACTGTGTGGCCAAACCTCATTTTTCAAGATAATCCAGGAGCTATATTCATATATGAATTCTTCCAATTTTTAGATGTTGGCAACTATTCAAAAAACTGAACATTATAGGAAAACATTTTGTTTTTGAAATCACCAAATTTTATTCTCTGTTGTAAACTAATATTAACTGAAAGAATATAAGACATCTAAAACCAGATAAGCTAAAATCAAAAGACTAAAGAGATTTAATTATTATTTTATGATTATTTTTATATAAACAAATCGATTAGAAAATCAGAAGTAGAAAAAGAAAAGGAATGATATTAAGAGCAGAAACACCAGCTGACATTACATACTTTTTCCAGACATAGAAGAGTTTTGTTTTGTTTTGTCTTGTTTTTGCTTGTTTTTTATTGTTTGGGTTATCATGGCATTTAAAAAAATATTCACAAAAAAGTTAGAACTGTCAAAGATAAATATAATATTCAATGAGAGAAATGGCAATGATATGGTTGCCCCCACACAACCTTTCCTAAAATAAGAATGTTCTCATTTTTAACCTGCCATAAGAAATGTAAATATCACTTTCTTGTGTTGTACAGGGATTCTCAGTTTGCAGGTTCTTGTATAATGACCTAGTCTCCTTTTGGGCAAGGAGCTATATCTCGATTTCACAGACCAGGAAATTAAGGATAAAAACCATGTTACAGAGAAAGACTAGGAATAAATAATCTTTTATTCACGCAAACCTCAGTTACAAGTTCACAGAGTGAAAGTGAAAATATCAGCTGGATGTCTAGAAAACAGAAAGTGCTAGTCGTTGTTGAGTTTTGAATACTATTTTAAAAACTCTATTTACGTGAAAGACTCGGGACACCTTTTACCTTCATTTAAAACGTTTTATCTGCTAATGCATGGACAGTGTTTGCAGAGAGAGAAACCTATTTATCATTTGACTCTGAATAATACCTCTATCAGTTCAAAGATCTTATTGTCAAAGCTAAACAGGAACCATACAAAAACATGTTTCTACTGAATGATTTTTCTTGAAATAAATAGTTTAATTTTAATGTAATCACCAATCATAAATTAAATGACAATATATTTGTGTATAATATAAATTCAGACAATACCAATTGAGAACAAAATTAGGTTGTCTTTATTCTTATTTAAAGGATGTTTGACAAAAAAAACAGTCTCACTATGAATACTCTTTATCAAACTCTGAAAAATTAATATGGCTGAATATAAAACATCCTTGATTTTTTATTTAGACAATCCATCTTTATGCACTGGGAACAGAAATGGTTTGGCAGAAGGCATGAATCCAGGGTGTTAAAGTGAAAAGGTAAAAGTCCACAAGGAAAAGACAATAGACTTTCACTTTGAAAATATGATCTTATTCATTAAGCATTAAACTGAGAATTCCAATTTGATTAATTTATAGCATGGTGGTACCAAAATTTGTTCACTATGCACTTAGCTGAGCAAAGCTGTGTAGGGTTTTTATCTCTATGTAACTGTTCTTGTCATAACTATTACCTCTAACTGCACCTGGTTTTGCCTAGCTCAGCACTCTCTGTTTGTCTCCTTAAGAATACACGCAATCTCTCAGGTTGGCCTTGCTCTCCACCCGACCATTCTCCATCATAAAATTTTGGCTATGTGGGTGATTGTGGGATAGGGTGGGAAGGCAAGGGGCAGTGGTAGCTTACTTGTCCCTGTGACACTAGGTTGCTTCCTACACTGGTAACTGTTGAGGTGTGACAGATCTTGGCTGTGACCTTTTTGCTGTGTCCCCAGCCCTTTCATCAATGAAGTGTTTTCATAGTCAATTAATTGTATCCATATTATCATTTACATATACATAATACTTTATCATATATACATATAAATGGAAAATAATAGCAAAGGAAATAGATATTGCTCAGGGGCAAAAATCACGCCTAACAAGATTTTAAAGGAGAATATCAGATAAACTATAGAAAGTGTCTGGCACATAATAGGCCTTTAAGAATTGTTAGTCCCAGAGACTTCCCTTCCATAAATGAGAAGATTTTTATGTAAAATAAATAGCATAAGTATAATAAAGAGCATATGAAAATATACACATGAGACATGAAATGTACACACATTTACGAGTTTTGGTGCCTTTTTTCTTTTCTTATTTTTTAGTATAAGTTTCCTGATGAATTTGGAAAGAGGAAAAGATATTTATGTCATTTTTATTACTTAGTGAGTTATCCAGTCTCATTCTTTATTCTTCAGTTTAACACCAGAGAAACGCACACACATACACACACTCCACACATGTAGAAAGGAATTGTAGCTGTCTTTCTCCAAGTAAATTTGACCTGTAGGTAGTTGGAAATGAGAGTTGAGAATGATCAGAGACAAGAGTGGGATGGACAAATAGACTCAAGCTAGCAGTGTCCCACATATATGTGCTAAATAAATGAATGTGAGAGACTCGGCTTTGGGGGTCATAGTCAACAAATGAAACTGTACATATACTTTTGGTCTTTATATACATATATACACACAAAAATAATATATTAATTTTTCATAGATATGTATGTGTCTATGTATGTATACACACACAGGACTATTTATATATGAATCGTTCTTATATATTTAGGACTATTCATTTCATGTTGTCTGTCTCTGCAAAAATTGATACCTTACTTTTGCAGCAAAAGTAACATATTGAGATAATCGCCACCTGCTGGCCAGATACCAAACTCCACCTCCCAATATCTCTGGGAGGTGGCTATGCAATGTTTCAGGGAGGGACTGTACCCTGGTTTGACCCGCCAAACGGGGTTAGTTGGAGGCTTCAATGGCACGGGCAGGCCTTCCTGCAGAATCAGATGCTGCCAGGTTCTCTGAGCTTCTGGCAGGTAGTTCCACACCTATTTTATGAAGAGTAAGTTGTCAGTGTGAGGGTCTCTGAGGGAATGTATATCAGTCTGTGTGTGTTGTGTGTGTGTGTGTGTGTGTGTGTGTGCGCGCGCGCGCGCGCGCGCGCACGTGCACACGTAATTTTGGTTATATCCTTTTAGACACATTTACTTTATACTTACACATACACATAGGAGTATTATCAATAATAACCAGAATTATATTGTGAACACATCATGTAATCGTTTTTTTTTAAAACTTAATTAACTGTGAAGTTCTATCCAGGTCAATAGATTGATAGAAAATCATTTTCTCAGATTGGATCATAAGTTTTTCCCTGTTTTCAAAAATTTATCTCATTTACTCTCCTCAGTTATAAAACTAATATGTTTGTAATTGATAGAAATCAAACAATAAAAATATGTATAAGAAAACTGAAATGATCCTCTACCTCCTTTCTCTTTGTTGAGACATCCTTAATGATGTGGAAAACATTCTGCAGATACCTTTCTCAAATATATATGTACGAAATACATGCAGATGCACAATATGTATGAGCAGATATACACACATTTTTTCTTGTACAAGAATGAGATGACAGCAAAGCTTATCATGCAATTTACTTTCTTTAAGCTAAAGATAAAATTACCAGGAATTTATTTGTATGTTCATTGTTGACTATCTTTTCATAAGTTTAATTGCATTCCTATAGTTTTTCTGAGATGTTTAGTTTTCATTTAGTTTATATCTCTCCTGGTTAAGAGAGTGTCTGGTATATAAAGTGTTTTCTGAGATAGACATGGATAATTTCTCTCCAATTTTTCATACATCTTTTAATATCTAAATCTCATTGGTTTTTATCATGAGGAAATCAGTAGTTCATTGTTAAAGTTTAAAAAGGAGCGTTTTGAAAAGCGTTTATTGCTAAATTAAGGAATGAATTATGGTTTTATTTTACATACTGTTTCATAACCTCCATTCAAAGTAGAATTTTTCCATTTTGCCAAAAGAATATTTTTCATTGGAAAATAAAATTAAAATTGGAGGTCAGTGCCATCTGGTGACCAAATCCAGAATTACAGCTTGGTGTCACCTTTTAGCAAGAGGGCTAGGAAGGAGAGAGGCAGGGAAAGGTGGCTTTTCCTGAGGGAGTCCACCGGAGTAAACTTTCTGGGGTTTATCTGACAAAGCAAGTATTAAGTGGTGATTCAGACAGAGCCCATGGATATTAAATCCTGTGACAGGAAGTTTTCTTTGGCCCTTCTCTCTAATTAGACAAAGGAGTGCATGCATGTGTGTCGTTATAAATATAAAGCTGTGTGTAACCAATATATTTAACATTTTTTAATTCAAAGAAATATGTTTTTCAGCATTTGTTTTTAAAATAAAAACACAACTAGGTTTATTCTATGCTGTCATAATTTTATCTTAGTTATTTTGCTAATTAAAAATCTGTATATGCTCCCCCAAGTCCCTGGAAAAACATATTTATAAAAGGAATTATCTTGTATCTCTCCTCTTCAACTTCTATGTCCCACCTCAACATAACCACTCAGTGTATTTGTTAATATTATCCAGATAGGTTTGTGTGGGATTGTTTATATTTTAAATATATGTATGTTCTTATGAAAATACATATTCTTAAAAAAATTATGATGTACATTGTGTTCTGTATCTTGTTTATATATTTATATATCGCAAAGCCTTTATTAAGTTGCTTTAATTTTTGGTGTTGAGATATTTTACATTTGATTACCATTCAGTTTTCTTCTATGAATTGCCTTTGAGTTACCATGTACATGCGAGCATTACTCTTTTAGCTAGTCAGATTTCCTTATGTGAAAATTAATGGCATTAATTATGTCTGTGAATTATGTTGCAAATGTCTCATGTCTAGTGCAGAACCTTCCCTCTGCACTCATCTTATATCTATCTCCTTTCCTCATGCATAAATACTTTATGGGGTTTATCTCCTAGGAAAAGGTGGTCTGGCATACATGTTGGACTTATCACTACTGAGCTGTGTCCGGTTCCTTCTGCCTTCAGGGAGATGACATAGATTGGCACCCACTTCTTACTTCTGAGATCCAGGCCACTGCTCTTCGGGGTATTACTTCTGTGCGAACTGTGGTCCCTTTTGTTTTGACCTTAAGCAGTTTCATCCACTGGATTTCTTAGCACAGGGTTATAGCCATTTAAATATGGTAACTAAAATATAAATTATACTTTAAAATAAGAAGGGAAAATAGTTATTTAAGAATAGTCAGTAATATTGTAATAACTCTCTATGACGTCAGGTGGGTACTAGACTTATCAGGGGTATCACTTCATAAGTTATACAAATGTTTAACCACTATGCTGTACACCTGAAACT
This sequence comes from Eonycteris spelaea, assembly GCA_003508835.1. Taxonomy (NCBI): domain Eukaryota; kingdom Metazoa; phylum Chordata; class Mammalia; order Chiroptera; family Pteropodidae; genus Eonycteris; species Eonycteris spelaea. Next base: position 98,583 of record PUFA01000695.1, on the reverse strand, counting down.
AATATAATATTAAATGTCAACTGTAATTGAAAAAAATAATAAAAAATTAATAGAGAAAAAGGAATAGAGGTAATCATTATTTGATTGAAGTGTTCCATAACCAGTATTTGAAGATAATATTTTTGAGATTTTAATCACTTTACCAAATTAATATATCAAGATATTAATCTTCTAGCCTAGACTCCCACCCCAACCAGAATATTTCAAATATTGATTGTTTCATTCATATTCTATTGATTTTTCCAGTATCAATAAAGTGCAGATATTTAGCTAAATATAAAAGCATATTCTTCTACAAACCTGTGATCTCTCTCTACATACTGCGTTGATATTCTCCTGTTTCACTAAGAATGAAACCACATTTAGCAATTCATCAGTTGTATGGTTAGGTATGTTTCAAGTGTTTCATTGCATATTTATGTTGCTTTTAATGCATGTTCTCTGTTATAATATTTGGCTCATGTCTCTGTTGGCTAAGAGATTAAAGATATTAATCCCGTATCTGCAATAAAGGTTGTAAATATTTTCTCCCACGTTTTTATATACTTTGTACTTTTAAATTTCGCTAGACAGATGGTGTTTTTAACCACTTATATAGAACATATATAGATATATTGATATACAGTACATATAGTATATAGGTATAGATATATACATACATAGAGATATATAATCACAACACACATATATATTCAGATATAAAGGCAGTGAAGCTCATTATTAAAAAAAAAGAAACCCCAAACAATACACTTAGATTCATTGATGGTCTGGCCGATTAACAGAGCAGAAAACCGTTGGTACTGCATGTAATTCCAGGATTTGAATTCCTGGACATTAATTTACAAGGTTCTTTTCCCTGAGGAAAGTTGTCAAACTTCTCATAAGTTCTGTACCCTGATCTGAATAATGTCAACAATGAAGAGCAACTTGAATAGCTGTAAGGATTAAATCAGATAAAGTATAAAGTACCTATTGATTAAAGTCTTTGTGTAAATGTCAATAACCTTTGTTCAGGTCACTCACCAGTGAGAACAACAGCTCTGCTTTCATGTCAGCCTTGCTTAACACCTCAGAGACCAGGTCAATCATCCTGGCACATGGGTGGCACATATCTATAATCAGTATCATGTTAAGAGAGTCCTCCTTTGGATACAACTCTAGGAGACTTTAAAACATCAGTCTTCAAGCTTTGGAAGCCTACCCTCGAAAAGGGAAGCTACTTAGTATTTTGCGGTGAGGGAAAGAGAGAGAGAACCCCATTTCCCCTCCTGACTTGATGCATGACCCTGGAAAAGTATAGTGCTTTGTGGGCTTATTCTTGATCATCTGTAATGTGGAATGATGCCTTCCTCACAGAACTCTGGTGGGAAAAAAAGTAGTAAACCTACAGAAACACCTGGCACACTGTATGACTTGAACAAATGTTAGTACTGCCCAGCCCAGCCCAGCCCATCCCTTCCATGAAAGAGATGACTTTAAACCAAAGAGCATATCTGTCATAGAGGGCATCTGTGGAAATGTAACCAAGGAAGAAAAACATATAGACATATTCCTGGTGCATAATCTTTGGTATTATTTTTGTGTTGTGGATGAATTAAATGAGGAATTTTGAGAAAGAGAATAAAATAGTTTGGTAATTCCAAGTGATTTCCCGTTCCCTTCTTTTACCTTCTAGTTTGACACTGGAAGAGCAGTTTCCAACTGAGCCTCAGAAAAAAAACTAACATATGGGAAAAGGCAATAAAAGGAGAGAAGACTGGCTTCAGGTGGCTTGAAGAACACTGAAGAACAGGACCTTGGGTGAATCCCTTCCTGTGTTGGGTTCAGCCCTAACACAGAAGAATGCTCAATACAGAAACAGTGGTTTGAGGCATGGGTTTGACTTCAAGTACCTTTAGTTGCAGGATGCACGATCTTTAGTAAGCAATTTCATTTCTCTGAGTCTCACCTTTTCTCTGTGTTAGTGGAAACTGGGATGATGCCTGTCCCTTAGGTTGTTTACGTTACAGTGTGGAAAATAAATTGTGCAAGTGTCCCTTTCAACTCTTTTTTAAATAATTAATTATTTTTTATGGTGACATCGGTTAATGAAATCCAATAAATTTCAGCTGTACAATTTAACAGTAAGTCATATATATATAATTAATATATATATTAATATAGATATATAAAATTTACATTGTGTGTTCGTTCACCACCCATAGTTAGATTTCTTTCTGTCACCACATATTTGACCCCCTTTTCCCTATCTACTTCCCCCACTCCCTTCACCCCCTGCCCTCTGGTAACCACTAATCTATTGTCCATGTCCATGAGTCTCTGTCCTGTTCACTTATTGCTTTTAGGTTTATATCCTACATATAAGTGATATCATGTGGCTTTCAACTTTTTCTGGCTGGCTTATTTTTCACTTAGTATGATTATCTTGAGGTTTATCCATGTTGTCACAAATGTCAGTATTTCATCTCTTCTTGTGACTAACATTCCATTGTATATATGTACCACTGTTTCTTTAGCCAATCATCTATCGCAGGACACTGCAGTTGTTTCCATGTCCTGGCCACGGTGATAATACTGCTATGAACATCGGTTTGCAAATATCTTTTCAGATATGAGTTTTCAAGTCTTTGGGATAAATACCCAGTAGAGGGATTGCTGGATCATATGGTAGATCAATTCTTAGTTTTCTGAGGAACCTCCATACTGTTTTCCATAGTGGCTGTACCAATTTGCAGTACCACCAGCAATGTACAAGGGTTCCTTTTCCTCCGCATCCTCTCCAACACTTGTTATTACTTGTCCTGTTGATTATAGCTATTCTAACAGGCGTGAGATGGTATCTCATTGTGGTTTTGATTGGCATTTCCCTAATAGCTAGCCATTTGCATGCCCTCTAGAGAGAAATGTCTATCCAGGTCCTCTGCCCATTTTCATTGGATTTTGTTGTTGTTGTTGTTGTTGTTGTTGTTGTTATTGAGTTGTATGAGTTCTTTGTATGTTTTGAATATTAGGTCCTTATTGGAGGCATTGCTTGCAAATATATTTTCCTATTCAGATGGTTGTCTCTTTACCTTGTTGATGGATTCTTTTGCTATGCAGAAGCTTTTTAGTTTGATGTAGTCTCATTCATTTATTTTAGGTTTTACTTCCCTTGCTTTGAGGTCAAATTCAAAAAACCCTCTTTAAATCCAAGGTCCTTGAATTTCCTTTCAACTCTTGCCTGCAATTCTGAACTGCTAATTGGTCAATGAGATAGGTCCCACAGAACTGACCATAATATGAGATTTCATACTATTGTTTGTTTGGAAGTGAAAATAAATGGCTGAACTCCCTCAAGCACATAGACATGGAGCACCCAGTGTCAGCTCTCTGAGAAATGCCCTGGGAAGATAGGCTGACTCTCCATCATTCTCAGGTGCTAAAGTGAGATCCCACCCACAGTGCACCTTCAGAAAGTTGGAGGGGGCTTTAAAGTGTCAATGGATAAAAAGACGAATGCAAGCATGGTGAGAGGTGTGAAAAAGGTCCATTTCCTACTTACCTGTGTGCAAATCATACACTTGTTCACAGCACATCATTTGAAAACATTGAAAATGATTACAAAGAAGTAAAATATGTTGAGTCCTCATCTTTCTTTCTTCTACAGCACTCACTAGACAGTAGGCATCTCTGGCAAAGCCCCTTTGTGCCAGGTACCAAGCCTGCTTCTGTGGGTTGCCAGGTAGAGCATCGGGCTAAGTCACACTGTCTCCAAAGGCCAATCCTTGAAAACAGTGTTTCTCTTCTCATCAGGATTTATTGGCAACTACCTATGGAGTTGACCCTGATGTATCTGCTAGGGAATGCCAGGGTAAATGGGGGAGTTAGAGTTGCAGATGTCAGGGCCTTTCAGTCCTGCACCCATTAGCTCACAGTTGGGCAGGGACAGAACAATGCAAGACACACAACATACAATATGAAACATTAGTTTTTATTATGAGAATAAACAGTAATCATGAGTGAGGAAAACAAACAAAACAACTGACCCTTCAGGTGGTTAGTTAACTTTGGATTCTTGATCAGCCAGGCCTCCAACCCTAGTCATAGGCTGGAGAAAAGAGAAACTGGAACGATGTGGATGAAGACAAAGATGACATCTAAGGGCTCTCTTTAGGGGTTTTGTTTGAAGGCGTCCTCTGGAATCATGCCCTTGCTCTGGAGGGGAGGAGTCGGGATGTCAGAGAGCCAGCTCCCTGGGTTTCATTTCCAGGGCACCAGCCTCCACATTCTTGGCCTTGCTAAAGGCCCAGAAACACTTTAACCCACTTGATACCCAGACCTCACCTTGAGCACAGTGAAGACCTGACCAGCTCTGGCGTAGTTCCACTCATTATCCTGAAGGCACCTGGAGTGAGAGAAGAAGAGGTGATCTCCGTTAGTACCATAGGACAGACACACTTCACTAAATCTATGCCACTTTTTCACTGGGACACAAGAATGAGCACTATGTGTAATGAGGAAGAAAATACCTAGTGAAAACCAAAATGTATACCACTAGCATTAATGCCCACTAAAATTCAAAACAGAAAAGCAGAGCTGTTCAAACAAACAGAAAAGCTTAATATATATTGATAAAGAAAGATATTTAAGAGAATAATAAATGAAAACTTAAAAATACAAGTGTTCAATTATATTTTACTGAGCTATAAGGCACATAACACAGCAATCAAAATTTTAAAATATACAATTAATGTGTACGATTGAGAGGAGGAAAAAGGTGGCATAGATAATAGGGACTTTGTTTATCCCTCTTGTGACCAAATCAAAGTTGTGACAGAAACACAATGCAAACAGCAAGGAAAGTTGCCTGAGATCTAGATGAATAGAAGCACTCCAACTAAGGAAAAAAATAACTAATCAACCTGCAATGGTAGAAAGTAGGAGGGGGTGAACACGTGAGGCTGCTCTGTCCAGAGCGGCTGAGTGGGACAGAGGCTGTAGCAGCTGCAGACGCCTCTGAAAGAGGCCGTATCTGTGAGCAGAATTACTCAGTGACAGACCTGCTCACTCTGAGAACCAGCACCAGGTCAGCTGCATGGGTGGGTTGTGGTTGGGGGGCAGTTACCAGGGACTTACAGGGGGACACTGAGTTGTCAGAGTGAGGGCCAGAGGTGAGGCTCTTTCCCAGACAGAATTGCCAGCGATATCCGTTGCTCCTCTCTTGAACCCTCCCCGATCCCAGTGTGCAAACACAGGCGCTGTCGTAACTGAGACGTCATCAAACTGGATAACAGAGGTTGCTCCATCCAGAGGATTCCCTGAAACCCCTCCTCTCCCAACTTGCAGCCCCACCCAAGACAAACCCCGTTGTGTCCTCAGTGAGTCTGCTGTTCCTTGCTGAGCAGAGCCAAGATTCACACTGGTGGCAGCTGGCCTCAGCTTCTGGTATAGTTTCTTGAGGCAACTATAAACACATTTTATAGATTGCTTACTGAATCTTAACAGGTGGCCCTAAACTTGGCTTGTAGCTGAAACTTTCTCAGGACTATGCCACAGGACACATACTACACAAAGCTGTGCTGATAAGAATGGGAGACTTAGGAGCTTTGCTTATTATATAGAAACAGACACAGAAAGGGAGTCAAAATGGGAAGACAAGGAAGCAGAAACCTATGAGAGAATATAACAGAAATCCAGGAATAATGAATCAAGCAATCTAACAGATGCAAATTTCAAAACACTAGTTATAAGGATGCTCAATGAAGTTAAGGGCAGTGTAGATGAATTCAGTGAGAACTTTAACAGAGATAAAAAACATAAAAATGGAAATGGAAATTATAAAAAGGAACCAGTCAGAAATGAAGGACACATTATCCGAGATGAAGAGTGTATTAGAGGGAATTAACAGAGGGAATAAAAAAGAGGATCAAATCACCAATATAGAGGATGGAGAAGCCAAGGGCATTTAATCAGAATGGCAAAAAAAAAAAAGAAGCCAAAACTATGGGACACTAAATATCCATGCCATGGGGGAACCTGAAGGAAAATAAGACATTGAAGAGCTATTTGAAGAAATAATGATGGAAAACTTCCCTGAACTGGTGAAGGAAATAGACATACAACCCCAGGAAGCTCAGAGAGACCCAAGAAAGAAGAAACAAAGAGCCTCAAACCAAGACACATCATAATTAAAATGCCAAAGGTTAAATACAAAGAGAGAATCTTAAAGGCAGCAAGAAAAAAAAAAAGCAGTTAATTCCCTACAAGGGAGCACCGATTAGACTGGCAGCTAAAACTCAAAAGAAATCATGCAGAACTGAAGGGCTTCACACAAAATATTCGAGTTGATGAAAACCCAGGATCTACAACAGAGCACTTTACCCAGCAAATCTACCATTTAGAGTTGAAGGACAGATAAAGAACTTCCCAGACAAAAAATAAGCTAAAGGAATTGTTAACACCAAGCCAGTACTACAGAAAATGTTGGAGAGATTTCTTTAAGAATAAAAAAAACAATACGTATTAAAAAGAGGAAAAAAGAATGGTAATAACTACATTCCTATCAACAAGTACCTCAAATGGAAAAGATTTAAGTGCTCCAACCAAAAGACAGAGTGGCTGAATGGATAAGAAAACAAGACCCCTACATATGCTGCCTACAAGAGACTCACTTCAGTTAAAAAACACACAGAGACTAACAGGAAGGGGATGGAAAAAGATATTGCCTTGATGGACCTATAGGGTATTGTGCTGAGTGAAATGAGTTGGATAGAGAAAGACAAATATTGCATGATTTCACATACATGTGGAATCTAAAGAACAAAATAACAACAACAACAAAAATGGAAATAAGCTCATAGATACAGAGAATATTTTGAGGGATACTAGATTGGAGGGGGTTTGGGAGGATGGCAACAAAAAGGCAAAGGGATTAAGAGGTACAAATAGACAGTTGTAGAATAGACATGGAGATGTAGAGTATAGCATGGGGAAGATTTTTGAACTCTGCATCTATTAGATTACTTGACTCCATTATATCTGGATCTCTGTTCTCTTCTCTCATATGGTTTCTGCTTCTTTGTCTTCCCATTTTGTCTGCCTTTATGTGTCAGTTTCTATGTACTAAGCAAAGCTTCTAAGTCTTCCAGTCTTATTAGTGTGGATTTGTGAAGTAGGTGTCTAGTGGCACAGTCCTGAGAGGGGTCCAGCTGCAGGCCAAACTTAGCCCAAGCCTCTACCCCTCCCAGGCCACCCGTTAAGATTCAGCAAGCAATCCACAGATGCTTTGCTTATAGTTACCTCAAAAGGCCACACCAGAAACCGAGGCCAGCTGCCTCCAGTGTGAATCTAGGCACTGCTCAGCAAGGAGCACCTGTCTCACTGAGGATATACCTGGATGTGGCTTGGGTGGAGCCACGAGCTGGGGGAGGCGGGGTTTCAGGGAATCCTCTGGGAGGAGCAACCTCCATTATTCAGTTTGATGATGTCTAGGCTATAGCAGAGCTGTGTCCGTGCACTGGGAGCAGGGAGGGTTCAACAGGGAACAAGGGATATCGCCAGCACTTCTGTACAGAGCAAGTCTCGTCTCAGCCCTCACTCTGACGGTCTCCCTGTAAGTCCCTGGTGCCCTGTTGCACGCAGCCGAATCGAATCGGCACTGGTGCTCAGAGCGAGCAGGTCCATCACTGAAAAAATCCGCTTGCAGACCCAGCCCCTTTAAGAGGTGCTGCCACTGCTACTACCACAGTCTCCGTCTCACTCAGCCTCTGGAAACTAGGCAGCCCTGCATCCTCACCCTGTCCTACCTTCTGCTGTTACAGGGTGATTTCTTGTATCTCTCCCTATTTGTATGGCTTATTTATCTAGATACCAGGCAATTTTTCCTTGCTACTGCTCCTTGTTTCTGTCACAACTTTGATTTGGTTGCCAAAGGAATGAACAGAGTTTCATCTACGCCATTTTTTTTCGGTCCTCTAATTCTAAAATATTTTTATCACCTCAAATAGAAACTCTTTAAGATAACAGATCACTCCCTATTCTTCCCCTTCCCCTAGACCCTGGCAACCACAAATCTGCTTTCAGTTCATATGAATTTCCCTATACTGGACATTTCATATAAATGAAATTATATGCGACTTTTTTAAAGTGCTTCTTTCACTTATTGTAATGTTTTCAAGGTTCATCTGTGTCATGCGTATATCAGAACTATATTCTTTTTTATTACTGAATGATATTCCACTAAATGGATGTACCAGATTTCTTTATCTATCCATCAGCTAAAAGACATTTGGATTGTTTCCACACTTTGGCTATTAGGAACAATGCTGCTATAAACCTTCCTGTACAAGCTTTTGAGTGAATCTGTTTTCATTTCTCTTAGTATATTAGGTGTGAGATTACTGGGTCATATGGTAACTCTATGTTTAATATTTTGAGGAACTTTCAAAAAACTGTCCTCAGTGAATGCTCCATTTTACAATCATACCAATAATACATGAAAGTTCTGATATCTCCACATTCATATCTATACTTATCTTTGTTTCACTGAAAACCATCTTAGTGTGTATTAAAGTGGTATCTCATTGTCATTTTCAACTGCATTTCCACAATGACTAATAATGTTGAGCATATTTTCATGTGCTTGCTGGTCATTCGTACATCCTGTTTAGAGAAATGTCTATTCAAATCATTTCCCCATTTTTAGATTGGGTTGATTGTCTTTTTATTGTTGAGTTGTAAGTGTCCTTCAGATATTCCGGAAAGTATAACCTATCAAATATAAGATTTGTAAATACGTTCCACCATTCTGTGGGTTGTATTTCACTTTCTTGATAGTGTCCTTTGACACACAAAAGATTTTAATTTTGATGAAGTCCAGTTTGTTTGTTTCTTTGGTTGCTTGTGTTTTTAGTGTCATATATAAGAACCATTGCCTGATTCGATGTCATGAAGATATACACCTATGTTTTCTTCCGAGGGTTTTTATAGTTGTATATCTTACATTTAGGTCTTTGATCCTCTTTGAGAAATATTTGTATAGGATGTGTGGTAAGGGTCAAAATTCATTTTTTGCATGTGATTATACAGGTTCCAGTACAATTTGTTGAAAATACTATTTTTTCCTCCATTAAAATTTTGACCTAGTTTAAAATCAACTGACTACAAATATCAGGGTTTATTTCTGGACCCTCGATTCTATGGTACTGTCTATCCAAATGTCAGTACCATGCAGTCTTTATAACAGTAACTTTGTAGGCAGTTCTAAAATTGTGAGGATAGGGAATTACGAATCCTCCAACCTATTCTTCCTTTTCAATATTGTTTTGACTATTCTAAGTCCATTGACTTTCCATGTAAATTTTAGGATCACCTTATGAATTTCTTGAAAGGAGACAGCTGGGATTTGATAAGAATGGTGGTGAATCTGTGAACTATTTTGAATAGTATTACCATCTTAGTAATATTAATTCTTATAAGCCATAAACATAGCATGTCCTTCCATTCTTAGGTCATATTTAATTTATTCTAATAACATTTTGAAGATTTCAAAGCATAAGTTTTTTGCTTTAGCTATATGTCTCCTAAGTATTTATTCTTGATTCTGTTATAAATGGAATAATTTTCTTAATTTCATTTTAAGACTGTTCATTATAAGTGCATAGAAATACAAATGTTTTTTGTATGTTGATCCTGAAACTGTGATAAACTTATCTATTTTAGTAGCTTCTTAGTGGATTCCTTAGGATTTTCCAGATACAAGGTCATGTCATCTGAGCATTATACTGTTTTTTAAAAAATCTTCACAGATATCATCATAAAATTACTATGCATTTTTCACAGGACTACTTTATTTTTGGAAGCAAAATATCCAAATATTTATTTGTCCAAGTTACTTAGAGTTCCCATTATTCAGTACCACATTCTCTGGGTTCCCTCCTATATCCGTGAACCCCCAATACTCACTTCTGAGACCACAGGAGATTCATCCCAGACTGGGTGGAAAAAGCCAGCACCATTTCCTTCTGCTGCTGGGTGAATGTGATCAGGGAGCTGGAGGTGGGTGCGATCACTGGGATAGAGAAAGCACTCAAGGTCTTTTTAAGGATGGCATCTCTCACAAACAGCTCATCATTCACGATGAATATACTGGAGGAAAAATGAGCCATCGGACAACTGATGAATGGACAATCCCATGCCCCCAACAACAATCCTACTCCAAATGTTACATGGCAACCAGATTTCTTCCATTCCTTGCTGTGCCTGCCCACCACCATCACAGATTTCTTGACAGGTAGCTCTGTCTCTCCCACAGAGCCCGCCCTTGGAAAGACTGTCTACCAGCTTCGCTGGATTTGTTGTTTTAACCCCAAAATATTTACTCTGTAAAACAGCCCAATAAAGAAGACAATCTAATCCCATTTTCAGAGGAAGACACTGAGTCACAGAGAGGTGATGTGACTTCACCAAGGTATAATTCTAGTGTTAGGGTCAGGAAGAGAATCCAATGCTCTACCTCCAGAGACTACTATGCTCTCAATTCCTGTGCTGGACTGCTCCTTGGATCTACCTGTTGGCTTTCCACAACACTGAGGAAACCCTGAGGATCTGCACAACCACATTCCCACACCCATGATCCCAGGTTGGGCTGGGTGTTACCCCATGACACAGGACTCACCTGGAACTGCTGGCAGGTATAGCGATGAAGGTCCGGGTGAAGGCACGCACAGAACCCTGAGACCTTCCTTCCACTTCAACAACAATAAACAACAATACTCCCTTAGAGTCACACACGCTTCACAAACTCACACAACATTCCCTAGTCAAGGTCCAACTCAATACTCATGCCTAAGGGGACAACTGTACATCAGGAGTCAGAGTGTTGGGAATGGGGATAGAAACAATAGGGGCAATCTACTCCCACTGACAGGGATGCTACTATGTGGTGGGCCCTGAGGCAATCAGTTCACGAATTAATTTTATTAATTTTTCATAGCTACCTTAAAGGCGGATATTATTAGACCAATTTGCAAATGAGGAAAATGAGAGGTTACATAGTGGACCAAACTTCAAACCATAAAGAGCTAAGATGAGAGCTGTTAAACTTCGATGTGTGTCCCAAATGCCTGAGCTGTGCAGGCATGGATGCAGGTCAGACCAGGTTGGTTTGAGGGTAGAGTGGAGGCAGGAGAACACAGAGGGAATAGGAAGGAAAGGGAAAAGATCAGAGAAATTAGGAGAGTCCTGGGAGGGAGCCCAGCAAGGGGAAGGGAGAAGTGGGGTATCTGGAAAGGGGACTCTATGTACACTCACCTTCTCTGAACACCCCGTTGACAGAGAAACAGAGCATCCTTTCCTGAAAGGGAAGAGCCCAGGCACAGAGTCACCAACTATACCTCCTACCCACCTGCGTCTTTCTGGGCCTGCCGAGGAAGGAAGCAGGTGCTCACCGTCTGGAACCACATGTCCACCACGAAGGAGTTGAGGTCATGCTGAGTTTTGGGCAACACACAGAGGGAGCACACAGTGTCATGTTTTGTATGTCTCAGCAGCTGAACCCGCAGATCTGTGGGGAAAGGAGAGCGAGGGTCAGGGTAGCCACACCCTGGGCCCTATGACTGATCCCTTCACACCCCCTTTCCCTGCTCAATTTTCCCCATCACACACGCACAGGGGTCCTTGAGGTTCTTCATATTCCTGTTATCCTTGAAGTACTCACATAAGCTGCTTCTAGGAGCAAAAGAAACAAGAGGTGGTGGTCAAGCCAGTGTGCCTGTTTTCAGGAACTGGCCAGTGTCTGCTGGAGAGCCACAGGGCTCAGGAGCTGAAGCTGCGCTGTGATACTCACGGGGATGGGTCCTCAGGGTTGAAGGGGATGGTCAGGGAGAAGCAGGCTTTGTCGTGTGATAAGCACCCAGGAGACCCTGTCGGTCTCCAGAGTCGTAAATCAAGTAATATCTGTGGGGGAACAATGAAGACAGTCAATCTCTATGGTCTTGATCTCAAGTGGAACTTGGAAGTCCCAGTAAGCAGACCCGTGCTAGGGTGGCCTGATCTGTCCTAGCCCTCCCCATTCCTGGTGTTCTCAGTGGTACTTACTGCTGCAGGAATTGCATAATTAGACTCTTCAGCGTCTCAGATGTTTGGTGGCTTTCCTGGAATCAAAGGACATTTAAGACTATGTGGGTGATAAATTCTCCCTTGCAATACCCTCAATGTTGTTGATCTTTCTTCCTCACCTTGCAGGGCTTTATTAAGTGGGGTCTGTCAATGTCAATAATTGGTGGAGGTAACGCCTGGCCATCCTGCAGAAGGGAAGAGGAAATCATCAGCGCAGCCTAGGGAGGTGGCTCTGGATGATCAGGCAAAGTATGGACACAGGAGATGGTGGGGGTCAGAGGTCAGGTATGAAAAGACTCTGAAAATTCCATCAGCAATATTAAAGGGGCATCTTCATCATTATGTCCTGGAATTCTCTACTGTTATATACAACTTTATCTTTCTCTTTCTCTCTCTCTCCCTCCCTCACTCTCCTTCCTTATCTCTCTATCTCCCTCCCTCTCTCCCTCCCTCCTACATTCCTGCTTTCTTCCCTTCTTCCCTCCCTCCCTCCCTCCCTCTCTTTCTCACCCTTTTTGTGTGTATGTATGCATATACGCGTATGTTTATGGACATTTTTTCAAAAAACATATTCATGTCTTTTGAGGAATCTATTTTCCCCTAAACTGGATGAGATTCTGATGCAAAAACATAATCTATGCAAGACACGAAGGGCTTGAGGGCAAGTGTGGAGGCCATCAAAGTCAGTAAGAGAGGATAATGAATGTAGGCACTTACCAGGCGTAACAACATGGGGAAACATTTCCTGATGGCACTGTCCAAAACCAAAAATATAAGTGATTGACAGTTCAGGGTTTTGAAGCCTCTCTCCCTCTCCTTTCTCTCCCACTCTCCGTGCTCCTGGGTAGCCCCCATCTAAACTACCCTGTCTCCCTTCTCCTGTGCCATAAGAAACAGCATTTGCTGTCCAGGCTCCAGGGCTTCTTCCGCCAACCTGCCTCCCCTTATTTCTCCAATCCACACTGAAGGCTCCGCAGAGAAAAGAGAATGAGGTGGGAGCCCAGAGCTGTTATACCTCATTGGGGGTCCAGCATTCTGCCAGGACCAGGACATGTCCCAGAGATAGCCAGGGATGCTGGGGCAGGAGACAGAAAGGGAAAGTAAAGGGGATAAAAAGAGAAATGGAGTGAAGACAGGAAGAAATCTATGGGGGAGACTAGGAGGTTAGAGACAAGGGAGAAAGAGAAAACAAAGGGAAGGGAAAGAAGCTCTGCTATGGGTTGGGGGGTGGTGAAGAGGAGAGAAGAAAGAGGACATGGTTTCCCTGTTGAAGCCCTTTCCTTCATCTTTCCCTGTGTACTCAGATAGGAAAGAAAAATATGCATGTGTTGGGCTGGGGTCCCACTAAATGCTGGTTGAGCCTTTGAACTGGGCATGGGAAACACAGCAGCCACGGGGGCAGGAGACCTTCCCCAAAAGGAGTAAAGGGTCAGGCCCCAGCTCAGCATGAGGTTGAGAGTCTGTGGCCCCTCCTATGATCACCACCTTCTCTCCTCATGGCTCCTGTGCACCTGTGCCTGTCTTAGTTGGTTATTTGCCTGAGGAATCACGCCCATGTCAGGCTACTCAGGGACCCTCTGAAAGACCAGGCAGGAAGATGTGATGTGTGGAGGGAGGGAGGGGCAGTGCTCTGAAAGGCCTGTCCTTTTGTCTCCTCAACCCCCTCTGCCCTCTGCCTTCCACTGCTGCCTCAGGAGGCCCTCTATTCACTGCATATGGCCCACTTCTGGCCCCTTGACTCAGGGAACCCTGGATTCTCCCAAGGATGTCCCAGCTCCTGGCATTGGACCATAAGAACAAATGTCATGATGGCAGCCACAAGGACCTTGGCCCTCAGCATGGGGCAAGAAAGTCCCTATGTTAGCCTGGGATTCAAGGGGAGACCTTTCTGGAGCAGTGGAAATAGGACCCCTCTCAGGGAAATTGAGGGGAACTCCCATCTCAGCTTGGAGTAGGAAAGCCAGCCTCAGCATGAGACCCTGGGCTGGAGGACCCTTTGCAGTGCAGGGCACCACCATCTGGCTCAAGGCTGGACCATCCTTGTCCTGGTGAGGAAGGGATGTTTTGCTTCTTGGAGCACACTCTTGTGACAGCATGCTAGGAAAAACTAGGTGCAGACAAAGACAGTAGCCCCAGAGCTCCAGAAAAGGTAGGCAGGTCAAAGGAAGGAGAGGAAACCTGTACATACAGGTGAGGAAAACAGAAAATAAAAGGCAAGGACTGGTCCTCCTCCCAGAAAACCAGAGCTGCAACCTTCTACAGAAGGGCACTGTCAGGGATAGTTCAGTCTCCCAAGAGGCAAGGATCCCCAGCAAGGGTGACAGTGGTTATCACCAACCTTATGTAGGTGGACTGGTCTGGGAAGGTGCCACATAAGGGGTTCCCTTCCAGCCATAGCTCTTCGAGTTTCAGGCCATTCATCTTGCCCAATTCATATGCCGACTTCAGCTGAAAAAAATAAAGTGGAAACTGGAAAAGGAGTCCCAGGGAAAGAGGGACCTCTGGGCCCCTGTAACTGAAGTCCTCTCCCTCCCACTCAGGTACCTTTGCCTGCCCATTACCATCACTCTGATGAATACCACCCTCCACCCTCCACCCTCCACCCAACCTGCCTACCTCTGGCTACCTCTTCTTACCTCATTTTTGGAGAGGTTCAGGATCTTGACTGTGGGGGCCATCTGTATAATGTCAGACAGGCCATCAAGTTGGTACAGCTTGTTGTTGCGTAAGTTCAAAGACAACAGCTTTGGGGAAAGAATTAGGGTGACGGTTACTAGCCAGGGCCTTGCAGACAAATCTCCACTCTGCCCTATCTGTTCCACTCCCTACCATAACACCATCACTGGGCCTAAGGTCTCACCTCAGGGAAGTTCTTTTCAATGATCTGTAGGGTAGCAGCCATGCAATTTCTTCGATTCAGGATTATATCAATGTCAAAGCCCACCAAGTCTTCAAGAAGCCAAGAGGAAGAAATCAGAAAGCTGAGAGGGGTCCAGGGACAGCACCAACCCCTCCTGCGTTTTCATCTCTAACTCTCCCTCCCAGGCAGACTACTCTGCCCTCACCGGCCACAGAATTACTGCTATCAGCCATACCTGGGTCAAAGCGGAGCATCTGGAGGTCAAGAGCTTTCTGGGAGATATCATACCGTTTGCTTATAGTCAGCTGCAGAAGGAAATGGAAATGGCACTCAGAGCCTGTGGTGGTGACAGGGAAATCGAGGGCTGGAGAAAGGCAAATGGGTCAAGGGGCACATATGTGCCTTCAGTGTGCATTACCTTTAACTGCTCCATTTCTTCTGGCTCCAACTTATCCCGCACAGAATAGGGTACAGCAGAAGAATTGACAAAGATAGGTATCTTCAGGAAGAAAAGGTGGGTTATGGACAGTAATTATAGTTCCAAAGAAGACGACCAGCCCGTCTTGTCCTCCAGCCCCAGGACTAGGTACAGGTAATGCCCTTGACACGCACCTTTCGGTTCTCCTGGTCACAAATCTTGTAGCTGACATCCATCAATGCAGAGGCAATACTAGCATCCTGTACAAAGAACTGCGCCCGTTTTTTCACATAGTGGAACTACAGGGATTGAAACAACAACAGTATCAGAGAGCAATGGCTGCTGCTGAGCCAGGTCTCTTCTGCTTCCCATGTCCCCTCATCTGACTTTATCATCCTGTCTTACATCCACTGGAGTGAAGGGGACACTGCAAAGGCTCTGGATTGAATTAATTAGCCATGTCTTGTCATACTTTATCCCATCAGGAACCTAAGGGTGAAAAGAAAGGAAGGGAGAGAGGGGGAACAACATGGAAATAAGGCTGGAGAACAGATCCAACAGTGTTCTTTTCTGACCTCCTACTGGACTCTAAAGGCTTTCTAAAACAGGGACTGCAGTCATGACTTCTTAAGTTTTTGCCAAATATGGAGTTCCTTAATCCCGTAACTCTCCATTCAAAGCTCTCATACAAAGTCAACTCGATGTGTTGGATGTGATCTTCCTTTTATAAATTTCCAGGAGATCCTACCTAGTGCACACACTGCTTGCCCCTGACAAGGCTCCAGAGACTTGGCCCCCCATTCTCCTACATTCGGCTTGAGCCAAACTGAGGCAATCCAGAGTGGAGTTGCTCCATCTTTTGACACTAGTTATACCTTTGCCTTTAGACAGTCTCTTCCATTCTGCCTACAGTCAGCCTGTCTCCTGTATATTGTTTTTCTGAAATTGCCCTCAGATAAGTAAAAAATGTTAATTCCTAGTAATAAAAAGATTACACACTGTCCCAAGCAAAATACCTAGCATCTCAACATGAGAACATAACACCACCTGATCTTTCTCTCCTTAACATTTCATACATTTTTTCAAGACACTTACTGTGATCTTGAACCAGTCACCCAAGGTTCCATTTTTGTGTTCTTCTCCACCTGCTCCCTCAAGAGGTTTGTACCTCTCCAAACAGTAATCTGGATACGGTCCTCAATATGCACTTTCACTCTCCTCTTGTGGTATTGAACAGAATAGGGAGTGCTGCTGGGGGGAGGAGAGGGTGTAAAGGGAGAACAGGGTATATAAATGTTAAGAAGTCTTCTATGTGCCCTCCCCTCTCCAACACCAGGACTACACTTAGGACTGCTCAATCATGATTTCACTTCGAGCGGTCTTCATTTTTCCAATGACAGAAGAAGACCACAGAGAGTGAAAGAGTTGCATACTCTTGGGGGCCGCTACATGCAAACCAGGCTGCCCAGTCACTTACTGCCTTAGTTGGGGCTCCTCCTGGACAGCGCTCAACCCTTCATTCTCCTGGAGGTGGCAAGGCTGAGGCTCACATCCACCACATTCATAACGAGGGTTCCTCTTGTCAAAATTACCTTGGAAAGAACCCCAACCTCTCTTGCTTCTTTGAGGTGAGCTACCACGATTATTGTCTTCTGAAAAGGGGAACAAAAATACAAGTTTGAAGACGCATCTGTGGCCCACTTACCATGTACCACACTTAGGCTAAAACCACGGTAGGGCAAGCGAAATGCCAACCTCCCTTAGGGACGAATCACACAAACCCCAACAGGAAAATCCGCGCCTGTCTAGGTAGGAGAGGCTTACTGACAGGTGGTGCCATCACCAGAGAGCTCATGCTGGGTGAGAAGGAAGAGGAGGAGGAGGAGCCGGAGGAGGACGAGGAACCTGTGTTGAATCTTTTAAATAAGCACGATTTATAAAGAACAGAGGTGTATGCATCTATGCGATACACTGGACACAAGCCATACACCAGGCAGGTATGAGAAGCTTGGCTCTCTCAGGCCTCTCTAACAACTACAACAGTACCTGGGAGGCAAACTCTGTTATGCTTCCCAAACCCAGTCAGCCACCAAACTGATTCCACTAATACTCAGCAAGCTGTGCTTCCCTTGCCAGCGCAGTGCAAGCTTTAATGTCAGGTAGAACAGAGGTAACAGCCCCCTAAACTCTCTCCCTCCCTCCAGCCTTGCTCTCAACAATACTCTGAATTATCCAGCATGAGATTTCTCTTTGCCCAGTCTGAAATGCTTTTCAGCTCAGGAGAGACAGCTCAGTCTATCATCAACTCTCCTATACCAACGGTTGAAAGAAGAACTGGAATGATGCACCAACTACCATTTCCAAGTCTCTAGGGGGTCTTCTTTTCTCTTTCTTTCTTGCTTTTCTACTTACTTACTTACTTACTTTCTTACTTATTTATTTTATTAAATTTATTGGGGTGACATTGGTTAATAAAATCATATAGGTTTCAAGTGTACAATTCGATATGTCACATGTATATTGCATTGTGTGTCCACCACCTAAAGTTAAATTGATTCCTAATTTGATTCCACTGTGGTCAGAGAACATACTCGGTGTGATTTCAAATCTTTTTAAATTTGTGGAGGCTTGTTTCAAGGCCCAGAAGATGGCCTATCTTAGTGAGTGTAACACAGACACTTGAAAAACATTATACCCTGCTGCCATTGGGTGGAGAGTTCTATTCGTCACGTCAGTCCCATTAGTTTATTGTGCTATTCAGATCTCCTATATCCCTGTTGATCTTCCCTCTAGTAATTCTATGTCTTGCTGAGAGGGGGTGTTGCAGGCCCCAACTCTTATTATGGCCTTGGCTATTTCTCCTTTCAGCTCCAGCAGTTATTGCTTCATGTACTTTCAGGCTCTGTTGTTTGGTGTGTACACACTTGGGATCCTTATGTCTCTCTGGTGGATTGACCCTTTTATTATTATGTATTGCTTCTCTTCCTCTCTTATTCATTTTCTTTGCTCTGACATCTACTTTATTAGACATTGTAGCCACAGGTGTGCTTATAAAGTGTCTTGGTTGTATTGCACCCTGTATCCACTCCTAGGACTTGTATTGCTGTTCACAACCTCCCCCTCACCACCGCAGATGCTCTCACCAGTGTATGTATGGAAAGATTTGGAAGCTTTCTGGCATCTACAGGAATAAGATAGTCTCAGTTCTGCCTCCCATATCTGGATTCACTAAAGGTGTTTTATTTTTACCACGTTCAGCTGAAACAGTGTACTAGCAGACAACAACACTAGCGGTTTGGGGAGAGGGAGGATCAATTAGACTGTTAGAAACCAACTTCTGTTTGGTGTTAATACCTAAGGTTTTCTAGCTTTGTGTGTTTTACGTCTTGCACAATAATTACTCTGTGTTGACTCAGAACCACTTACGAGTAATCCGTTCACTGCTGATTACTCCACGGTGTACTGATGACAGCCAAGGCTCATGTTAACTCCTCTGGGGTGTCGTTGCTGTCACTGTGTGGCCCACTCTCAGGACAATCCTGCAACTCACAACCTTTGGCATCTACTGCCTTGGCCAAGACACCAACATGCATCTACTGGATTATACTGCCTTCCAACTAGTCCCTCTGCTTTCATCCTTCCTGCTCACCATCTGTGTTTCAACCCAGCAGTGGAGCATTAGTCAAATTATTCCACTCTCTGCTCAAAACAATATAACAATGATTAAAAAAAAACATGAGTTCATGATCCTATGAAACAACACTTAACAGCAGGAAATCAATGCATTTTCATGAAAATCCATCAATAAAAGTAAAAAATCAAATACTAAAGAGAGGATTAATGGTACAGGGTACATGTATGGCGTATAGCATGAGCCAGAGTCGTTTGCGAGGATCGACATTACTTCAGAAATAATGTCACTGAGGGAAAGTGTAAAAGTGAGCTAGCTAACAGCTACAACAATCTACCATAATGACCAACTAAGTAGGTTGGGTGCATGAACAAGGCCAGAGCCCTCCCTCCTCAAGGCGATACAGACAAACGTGATCTCAAGCATGGCATTGTTTGAGGAATTTCACAGGAGAGTGGTAAAAGCCACAGAGGTACCACACACACACTTACTGAACATTCGCATCTCAGTGTGACTCCTGTCTCACAGTCATACTTCCAGAATCAAAGATGACAACAGTATTATAAAGGTGCTCGTGCCTCTCGCCCTGGCTGCTAAGTTCCCACTCATGCTCCAGCAGGTTTTAGCTGATCCTCCCAGAAAGAAAGAGTCGTGTCGTGAGTATCCTTTAAGATATCATGTGTGTGTTCATATTGGTTATTTTCCTGTGTCATTTTGGAATTTCTGCCTACATCATTGCTATGCCACTGAGTACATGGCACGGCATTTCTGCTATGGTAGGGAAGGAATGGAGTGAGAAGTAAAACCCATACTTGCCCAGCAGCAACCAACATTTGCTCTGTGTTGGGCGGACTCACTAGATTTCTTTGACCTCCTTACAGATGCCCCATGGAGGAGTGCATTCATGGTCCCTTTTCAGCTCATGAATATTGGGCTCACAGGTGTTAATTACAATTTTCAGGATTTCTCAGCCAAGTAAGTGGTAGAACAGGAAGAAGTGTGTCCTTGCCCTAATTGGTCTGTATTCACGTTCCTAAGTTATTCTCCAGCTCCTGCAGTGGTTTCTCTTTCAATGGTAACTTTCAGGTCTCAAGAACAGATCAGTGAGAAGACAGGAGATGATATTTTGTTCTTAGGAGCTAGTCCCTCCTGCTTGGGCGGCCCGGGTGTCTTTGACCAAGTGGAGAAAATCTGTCTTGGGCTAGATGGAAAAACTGGATTATAGATTTCAGATTAGGGGTCACTTTGAGTTGGCAATGTCTGGCATATAACAGAGGCCTAATTAGTATGTGTTAAAGGAATGTATGTAATGTAGATTTGGGATCATCAGCAAAACCACTTTAGAGCATGCATCCATCTTATATACATTTCTACACTCCTCTATTTATTCCAAACAAATTTAGGCTGCAGAATCATTTCATGGCATACTCTGTAAAACTACTGTGATTTGAAATTTTTGCAAAATTAATATTTTTTTCATTGGTGTACAGTTGGAAAGAGAGTAAAGTCCCTCCTGTTGACTAACGCTAAAACTACAGCTTTTCTGATGTCAGGAAAGGAAGCTTTTATAAACAGTGGTTACAGAAATGAGAAGAAACCTTCCTTGTATCCAACAGACATATCTCCCTGGAACTCTGGTGTGTGTAGGAAGAAAGTTGTGGTCTACAGATATGTCTGTGGGTTCTCAGCTTTGAGACAGACAGCATGTATGGCCTGTGTCTCAGAGGAAGGGGAACGTGTATGTGAGCATGGGTGTGTGCTAATAGTTTCTGTTACACATTTTTTATAATTAGTTTATAGATACATACATTCCAAGTCATGTTGGTAAATGCATTGCCTCACAAAACTGGATCTTACAGTATATTTTGTTTTCATGTATTATATACTACATATGGCTCAATTTTGGTCCTTTTCCTTAATACGCTGTTTTGTTTTGTTTTTACATATTGGTGTTGTAATATTTGAATTATTTTTTAAAAAATAAAGTAATAGAATTCTCTATAAAGAGCATTCCATTGATGGAGGCCAAATTACCAAGTGGAGCATGGCTTGGGTTTCTGGGGAGGTCCAGGATTTGAGGCCCTGCTCTAAAGCTTCCCAGAAATAGCACATGAATTTTTATTGTTATTTTTTTTATTGAGGAAACATTTTAATAACTTATATAGGTTTCAGGTAGACAACACTGTCATTCAAATCCGTATTTCTATAGCATGTGCCGTCTACCAAAAGTCTAGTTTTAATCCATCACAATACATCTGATCCCCTCTACACCATTTTGCCCTCCCTTCATCCCACTTCCCCTCGAGTAACCCACCAATGTGTTGACCGTGTCTATGAGTTATTTTTGTTTTGTGTTGTTTGTTCACTGTTTCTGTTTTGTTTTGTATTCCACAAATGAGTGAAATCATATGGTTTCTGTCCTTTTCCATCATACTTACTTAGCATAATACTCTCAAGGTCCATCCCCGTTGTCACAATGGCAATATTTCACCTTTTTTATGGCTGAATAGTATCCCATTGTATAGATA
Organism: Eonycteris spelaea; assembly: GCA_003508835.1. NCBI lineage: Eukaryota > Metazoa > Chordata > Mammalia > Chiroptera > Pteropodidae > Eonycteris > Eonycteris spelaea. Next base: position 77,050 of record PUFA01000695.1, on the reverse strand, counting down.
CACCACAACTACTTTAACCATTCATCCACTGATGGACACTTAGGTTGTTTTCACATCTTCACTATTATAAATAATGCTGCAATGAACATAGGGGTGCGTATATCTTTTCAAATTAGTGTTTTCACATTCTTCGGATAAATACCCAAGTGAGGAATTGCTGGATCACATGGCAGTCCTATTCTTAATTTTTTGAGGACCTCCATATTGCTTCTTATAGTGGACACACCAATGTACAATCCCACCAATGGTGTAGAGAGTTCCCTTTAGCACGTGAACGTTTTACAATATAAGACACAGTTTTACTAAGGATGTTTAATGATATTTCCACCAATATACTTCTCCACTAACAGTGCATGAGAGCCTAATTCCCTACAATATGCTTAACCATTCTAAAGTCACCTTCACTTTGATCCAGACACTTCACCATTTGGACATAGCCATCAAATTACTCTCTGCCTGAATAGATACCTATAATTATGTGGCTTTGCTTTACAGGCTCTTTAACAGAGAAGGATGATGGGGCCAGAGACTGTCTGATATGGTCACAAAAAGGGTAGAGATGATTGTCTTTGGGATCAAGGATAGATGGGAAAAGGCCAAGGGATGGATGTATGGTAAATACGATGAGGGTGGGCACTGGGAAGAGAATAAAACACCTTTGGAAAAGGCCTATGACGTACTGAATTCATCCCGGCGACACACATCTAGTCTGAGAAAGGAGAGACAGTACAAGGGGGACGACATGTGATGATGGGTCTCTCCGACAGAAGGCTGGAGTTCAGGGGATCTTAATTCGCACACACCACATCCACCACACTGCCCACCAGACTTCGAGTGAGTCCCATCCCAGTGATCAATTCAGCCCTAACACAGAGTCCCACAGTATTGGTTATGGGCCTAGGATTTGAGGTCAGATTGTTATATAAAGGTTTGACTACTAATGGTAAATTCTATGGTCCAGAGCAAGTAACTTTGACCCCATGGTGACTCACACAATTATTTCCCCCTTACTTGAGGACAGTATTAGTTCGTACCTCATTAGGTAATTTTGAGCATCAAGTTAATATACAGAACGAGTTAATATACAGAACTACATGGAAGCACCTAGAGGAATGCCTGTGACTTAATAAGCCTTATAAGAAAGTTGCTATTACTAGGTCAGCCACAATGGCTGGTTTGTAGTAATGGGAGAATATGTATTGTTGGTGTTCATTGTTACTGGTCCCCAGAAGATGAGAAACAAAACAGATGGGTGTATGGGAGAAGGTTCTGGTGTCAGCTATTAACATCTGCCACCATTCAATACTCCTTCATAGAAATGATAAAATAAAAAACACACACACAAACTAGGAGTGGAAAGAACCATCACTAATCAACAGAGAAGTACAAATAAAATCATGTGATATCACCTAACACCATTAGGATGACTACTATAAAAAAAGTGTTGGTGAGGATATGAAGAAATTGGAACTGTAGTGCATTGTTGCTGGAACAAAACATAGTGCAGCCTCTATGAAAAACAGTACGGAGATTCCTCAGAAAATTGAAATCGACATACCATAGGACCCAGAAATGCCCTTCTGGGTATATAGCCAAAAGAATTGCAAGTAGAGTGTCAAAGAGACATGTGTACACCTATGTTGGTAGCAGCACAATTCCCAATATACAAGAGATGGAAGCCACTAAAATGTCCATCCATGGATGAATGTATAAACAAATTATGATATATACCTACAACATAATATTATTCAGCCTTAAAAAATGAAGGAAATCCTGACACACGCTACAACATGGATGAACCTAATAACATTATGCCAAGTGAAATAAACCAAACATGATAAGACAAATACTGTATGTTCCACTTATATGAAGTACCTAAAGTAGTCAGATTCATAGAAACAGACAGTAGACAGTGGTTATGAGGGACTGGGGGAGAAGGGGCAGTGCGGAGTTGCTGCTTAATGTACAGAGTTTCAGATTTGCAAAATGTTTCACAACAATGTGAATATACTTAACAGTACTGAATACTTAAAAATGGTTATGATGGTAAATTTTTATGTCATGTGTTTTTTATTGAATTTCTAAAAACATATTACTGTTATTGCACAGAAGGAAAGTCATGTTATGTTTAGGTGTGTAAATATAAACATGAAGAAGTCAAGGAAAAGTAACACATGAGAATGGCACGCGTGTTGTAAACAAGTAGTTGGAATGCAGAGTATTTTACTTTCGTGCCCATGCTTTCTTGAATAAAGGGCTGGGGGAGAGAGGTTTGGCGGGTGCTTCGGGTGAAGCACTGTTCCTATTGACTCGTTACCTAGCATATAGAAACAATTCATTATTGATAATCAGATCCACCTGTCTTCTCTGACTAATAGGCTGCATCACTTTGGACGATTCACCCAACTTTGCTTGATACCAAATTCCTTATATGTAAACATCAGGGATTAGGGCTAACCACTACCTTGATCAAGATATAAAGCATATACCACACTCCAAAAGGTTCCCAATTTATCTTTTCATCTCCCAGCTCCATGTAACCCATGATCTGCTTTCTGTCACTGTATATTAGTTTTGCCTGCTCCATAATTTTCATACAGATGGAGTCATTCATCCTATGTGCCTTGTGCCTGGCTCTTTAAGTGAGTATAATGTTTTTGAGGCCCATCCATGTTCCTGCCATTTTTATTGCTGAGTAATATCCCACTTGATGAATCTGTTTACCTCTGATAATGTTTTAATGAGGTTTCAGGAGCAAGTAAAAGTAGATCTTTGTGTTAAATCAGCCATCTTTCTTGAAACAGTCTTCTATTCTTTTATAATTGATATAATTTCTTCCTTTATCACCCCTTTATTTCTCCAGGGAAGTATTATCTCAAGACCTTTTCTGGCCTTTCCTATTTTGCTATTACCTCAATGCAAATCATTTGATTTGCTGCGTTTGTTCTGTCCCTTCCATGCTTACCCTGGGTAGCGACTGTCTCTTGCAGATGAGACTTCACTGCCTACTCAGCCCTGGGCTCCTGGGTTCTTGGCTTTAATCTGCACCTTGTTCTGGCTTCGCCAGTGGTTTACGTTCCTCCCTGGACCTACCACTGGTGGCCCCTGCTTTATCACTATGCTTTCCCATCATTCTTTTCTCTATTTTAAAGAGATTATTCTTTCTTACATGAAAATTATTCTTTCATGCTCCCAGTATAGCTTGTATTTATAATTGGGAATAATATACATATTTATCATAGAAAAATGTTATTCCAAAACCAGAAGTATAAAATTTTCAAATTAAGTATTGTAAAATGTTTGCACTCTGTACAATTAGTCCTCAAACTTGTTTATATGCTAGAGACACTTGGCGAGATTGAAGTAATTACCAGCAGCAGGTTGCACCCACAGCAATTAAAGAATTGGGGTCACACCCAGGCAACCACATTTTTAAACTCTCCGTGTGACTGCACTGTGCACCCAAGGTTGAAAACCACTCTTTTGAAATATCAGCTTTTGGTTCATGCTAGCCAGAACTTCCTAGGAATGGCTGTCATCTCATTTTGCTGATTCTCTACTCAGTGTTGTTCTGGGTGCTAGTGATTCCATTAGCTTACAGCAGGGGTTGGCCAACTATGGCCATGGGCCAAACCTTGCCTGTGGCTTGTCTTGGTGGGCCTGAAAAGAAAGAATGGTTTCTACAAATTTGAGTTGTTGAAAAATCAAAAGAATAATATTGCTTGACACATGAATTATTTGAAACTCACATGTCGGCATCCATAGATAAAGGTTGATTGCAACACAGCCATACTGTTATCTATTGCAGCTTTCATTCTATAATACTGGAGCTGAATAGTTACAACAGAGACCAAGTGGCCCACGAAGCCTCAAGTATTTGTGAATCTGGACCTTTCCAGAAGAAGTCTGTTGACCTCTGGCTTAGAGGAAGTGTCCTAAAATCAGACACACAGTAACCCTGGCAATGGCTGACAGCTCTTTTGGCAAATCACAGAAAGAAGATTTACTGTAGTGACTTGTGACCTCATTGTAGGATCTTCTCCTCAGCAGTTCATTCATTCATGGTGTTCTGGGTCAGGGGCAGAAAGTGAGTAAGGGACAACCATTCACTATCAAGTTGGCTCAAGTCACCAGAGCTAGAGGTTCATTTATACATATTTTATGTACTTATATTTTATTACAAATAACTATGTATATTTTATTTTTTATACTGATCAAATGCAACTTTTGAAGATGTTCATGTATTTCAAGATCCAAGGGATCTGTTAATCAATTAGCCACATTCAAGTTTGCTGTAGGTCACACCAACGTGACTACCCTCCATCCTTGCTGCCTATTAAGGTAAACAGCATTCACCTTGACCCGGCAGGTTAAGTGTTTCTACTTGGCCTTTGACTCCAAGATCGCAACATCCCCACTGAAATGAGAGTGACCATGTCAATGCCAGATCTCCATCTCATCTGTGGCCTACACAAGTCAGCCACTTCAGAACTCTTCAAAGATGAAGATGTCCTTCTTGGCTCTATGTTTCTCACCACTGTGGTGAAAGGAGTCCCTAACGGCAGCTGCTTGGTCCACCCACACACTGACATTAAAGGCACTTCAATTCAAGTGACCACAGGTGGTATCTTTTGTGACTGTTTTTACCATGGCGTGCCTTGTCATACCAATGTTTCATTCTCTAATATCCTTACTATCTTCCAATCCAGCTAGCTCTGGTGGACCCCAGATCCTAATTTCCTTCGGGGCCCTTTGCTCACATCCATTTTTTGGTGTCAAGTACTCTGTTAATCAAGGTTCCCACTTGCCTGTGCCACAATCCATCCTAACTATTTCATAAAAATAAGACATCTTTAATAAAATATATTACATAGCATACAAGAACTTTGTGAGGGCCAGAAAAGTGGGTCTGGATGCTGCACAGCCAGGGAAACCTATTCACGCTATGGGGCTATGATAGCAGAAAACACCACTGCTGTCTGCCAGCTACTTGACATGTGTGACAGAGACTGAATTCTAGAAACTCTGCCATGGTGCGGAGACCTCTCCCATCTTACGTAAACTGACCCTGAACGTGGCCTCCACATTCTCGGTTCCACCTCCAAGGCTCACTGCGATGCATATGTTTTATACACGGAGATCTGTTTGGGACTCTAGACGCAAGGGGCTCTAGTACATGCACACGCACACTCACATAGGTCTCCAGTCTTGTTTAGCTTTTCAATCTCTATAGTACAGGAAAGCATATGAGTGTTCACGAGTGTCACACTACTTGCCAAGTAAGCCAATGCATATAGTACATTTCACAGAACCTATATATATATATATATATATATATATATATATATATATATATATATACATTGCTATGATAAATGGTATTTCACAGTGAAAAGTATACTTTCTATTTGTTGCATTATTTTGTGTGCATTAGTCTTACACCAGTAAACTTGGTAATAGATATTATTTTTGTAGATTCTCTTTGCATTTTATATGAACACAATTATACTTACACTTTTATTTCTTTTCATGTTTATACAATTATTAATTTATGTATGTATATTTATTCACTTATTTTGCCCAACCGCAATGCCTAGGAGACTCAGTTTAGACCTTGAGCAGAAGCGATTATGAGTCATCCTTGCCTCTTCTGATTTACAATGAAATGCTTTTAATGTTTTACTACCACGTACGGTGTTTGTTGTCGGTTTTTTAAAACACCCATTATTGGTTAAGAAAATATCTTTTGATTCAGTAGCCGCAATTATAGTTGTTGCTGTATAATCTTGATTGGTTGTTGAATTTTATTGTACACCTCTTTTTCCTGGAATCGTTAAGATAATCATCCTTTTCTTACTCCTATATCTTATTCACGTGTGAAATTACATTATGGATCTCTAATGTTAAACCAAGATTGCAAGTTTGGAGAAACACAGCTTTGTCATCCTGTATTATCTGTTTTACCATTGCTGGATTTAGTTTGCTATGATCTTATTTTTATTTTTATTTTTTGCATTTTTAGAACTAATTAAGATTGACTGGTAATTTTGTCTTCTCGTGCATTGTCAAGAATACATTTGATATTGGTACTTTTATTTCTTCAATATAAAAAGATATATTTTTACTAGAATTTGTCCATTCAATATAATGTTCAAATTATCAGCAGCTTTTCCATAATATTTTCTTATCTTTTACATCTTTACTGTAAGTGCAAGCTCAACACCTTTTCCATCCCAAAGTTTCTTAACTGTGCTTTCTAATTTTATTGACCCACCTTGCCAGAGGTTTGTTCATTTTCTTATATTTGAAAGCACTTTTATTCACCTCTTTCATATCTGTTATCTATTTCATTACTTTTGTTATTTTTCCTTGACAATATAGAAAGGCATGAGATGATTTTTATGAAGTATAAGAACAAATGAAAAGTCTCTTCATCTACCATCTGGTTTTCTTTTATAATTTTTTTATCCTTGAATAGTATGGATATCCAAATATACAATACATTTACTTGGAAAGGACCCATGGGCAATGATGGAGATTTAAATCAAGTCTATCATGTCTATTCAATTCCGTTGTTGGAATATCAGATGATTAAGGGAGACAGAATTGCAGCACTGAAGTAAAGGAATTTCTATTATAAGTGTATATGAGCTTCATTTAAGAGGATAACGTACAATGTAGAAAGAAAGTAGCAGTAGAAAAAGCATGGACCTTGAAATCCTATACCCATCTGGAATGCTGGTCTGTCACTTACTGCCTATGTGATTTTAGGGAATACTCAATCTCTCTGAGCTTCAGATTCTATCTTGTGGTAGTCAGTAGTGCTGCGTGCCAAGTGTTTCCATTTCTTCCCCGTTCTGGGCACCTGATAGGACTGCACTTTCTGACCTCCTTTATTTGGGTGTGGTGTGTACATGACTAGTTCAATGGTTTTTGAGTGACACGTCTAATTCTGCGCAAGAACACATGGCTGTTGGCTTGAGTCCCTCTAGGGCCCTCGTCCCTCAGGCACAGTGACTGGCAATTTCCTAGATGATGGGTGCTCTGTCAGTTTGAGCCTCCAAGTCATTCCAATGAGAATTGCTCAGAGCCCCAGCATCCATCACCTTGTGATGGACACGCACCTCCCATGCACATGTAGTACAAGTGAAGAATAAGCTGCTGACATTTGGGGGCCTTCTATTACCACAGAATAGCCCAGCCTTCCTGTCTCATATATCTCATTTGTAAATTAAACCTCTCAGGTTTTTTTCTGAAAATTAAACAATTTCTACGATGAGGTTGTCGCAGCGCTTCACATCAAATAGAAACTCAAAAACGGCAGCTATAGTTATTCAATACTAAGCTGGCTTCTTTAAAGTGTAGAAAAATTGGAATAATTTTTACAGGTAAGTCGTATCTTGCTCTCAAGAGCGGGGTACTTTATTTGTTGCTATAGATAAGACTTCCTAATGAAAGTGGAAAGATTAAACAAGAGAGACAGAGACTAATACAACAAGATAAAATGAGTTAAAGAATATTACATAGTTTCTTAATAAGAACCATAGGCTATAAATATTAGTGAACATACACCACATCGTTCTTAGTAAACATAGGTACAAGATACTAATGTTTTAGAAGAGAATTAGTTTGAACAGGGTACCTTAAGTTTTCCAAAGAACACTGGTACCTCAAATGGTCTGTGGAAAATGTTCCACTCCCGTATAAATTGAGGAAACTACCTGCTATAGACTGTGTTTATGTTTCCACCTAATCTCCAACGTGATGGTATTTGGTGGTGAGGCCTCTGCGAAGGTGATTAGGTGACAAGGGAGGTGCCCTCATAAAGGCAATTAGTGCCATTATAAAAGAGACCCCAGAGAGCTCTGCTGCCCTTTCTGCCATGTGAGGACACATCAAGAAAAGAGCCGTTTATGAACCGGGAAGTGAGCTCCCACAAGACACTGAGCTTCAGTTTTGGACTTCTCAGCCTCCAAAGTTGTGAAAAATAAAGCTGCTGTTTATAAGCCACCGTTCCGTAGTGTGCTGTTATAGCAGCCTGAATGAATTAAGACACACTCCTCTCTGAGATTCAAGTCTCATATCAGCACATTATCTTTACAAATACTACAATATGGAAATCCTTTTACCTTCGTTTCTGTATGTCCCATATTTCTTTAACGGAAGGGCACATTTTTGTTGTCGCTGTCTCTCTGACATTGTATCTTGTAGCACAAACTTGGAAGTGCTGAAATGAGAGAAATATACAGTGATATAATATAATTAAAGCAGTGCAACTGATAGTAGTCTTTAACCATTTATTCAAACATATTTAAATTACCCATAATGTAAAGACAGTCCTTTATTGGTGTTGACTTTACTCCACTGAGTACCATCAACATGAGTTTATGAAATGGCGAGTATCACTTATAACTTACTTAATATGTTTTTCCCCAAATAATTCCCTTTTGTTTTCCACATGAAGAAAGGAAGAAATTTCAAGGAGTCTAAGCAGCAATGGTTAGAAGAATTAAAAGCTAATAGTGTTCTGGTTGGACTAGCTTAAGCCTTTAAAGATCCCAAGCACAAAGGGATTATCACATCCTCCCCACATCCCCTTAAAAAAAAAACCTACTGTGCAGCCAAGTAAATATAAAAATAAATTCTGAATCTTCACATGATAGCTACTTTCACACTTTCATTGAAAAAAAAATCGAATCAAATTCTTTTTTAATAAAATCTCTCTCTCTTCACTCTCTCGCTATAGAAGTAAATACGAGACAGAAGTTAAAATCAGATTTGGAATCGTCTACGCAAATCGGCATCTAGGACATCTGGTGTGTCCTTAACAAACATGGTGAGAAGAAATCAGAGGAAGTTATCGCAAGGCACAGACAGTGAATATCGCAGGGTGATAAGCAGGAGCACGGCTGTGGTGTGGGGGTGGGGAATAACAAGAGATGGGTAGTCTCACCTGGTGTCCGAAGCCTGATAACTGAGAAATCTGTTAATTCGCCCCGTACACTCTCCTGCAGTGTGCTCTCCTGCTGCGCCTTCCCACGCCGCCAATTCTGGGACAAGTTGTCGTTAAGGACTCCGTCCTCCGGCCGGATTACTGCTCACCGCGGCAAGATATAAAACGGCAGAACACCGCGGAAGGATATAAATCCGCGGAAAGATACAAATCGCGGAAAAAGATACAAATCCGCGGAAAGATACAAATCCGGGGAAAGATACAAATCCACGGAAAGATATAAATCCGGGGAAAGAGTGGATCTGAACCAGAGTCTCACTAAAATTTCCCTGAGCCAAGGCCCCGATGACAGTTCTAAAATTTTTCTAAATCTGCAGGCTTGCCTCCTCAGAAAGCTAACCCTCGCTATAACTCACGAGAGTTTCCCCAATCTAAACGGCGGACCTCATACATGACCATAGTGGGTCATAAGACTGCTGGGCCCATGTAACCCACCGCCGTGGAGCCCTACCTGACTTCCAGTGTCGTTCGTCTCAGCGAGCACAATGCGGAAGTATTCAGTGTACCGCAGCCTTTAACGCGCACGGGGCTGAGTGCTGAGTCTCGCGTGATCATAGCGTGGTATGTAACCATAGAATATATGTGGACAACAGTGATTGGGTAGCAGCTGTGATCACGGAACTGTAAGGGCTTCTTCTATTGATTGTAAGAGCCACATGATGATAGGAGCCACGTGGCCTCTGACTCACGGATCTGCAGAGTCGTAGCCCACACTTTCTCGTGATAGAAATGTCTAAGGCTGACATGTAACCATAGGGTAATACATGACCATGGCATCCATATGACCCTAGGAAACAGTTCACTTATTTGACGTCTAAGGCTGAGTTTTATACGTGACACTAGCTAATAAGGATCAGGTGACAGGAAGAATCCACGTGATTGGCAGAGTTTAAGAATCCACAAGCTCTAGTTTCTAAAATAACTGCATCTACCACATGACTAGAGTGGCAACAGGTCCAGAGAGACCGTGTGAGGTCAGTATTTAAGACTTCCTGGTGCTGACGTGACCAGTTCAGTGCCTGCCACATAATTTGTAATGGCACATGATGGCAGCATACACGTAACCACAGCCTTAGGAACCACGTGCTCACAAGCGGATCAGTTTCGTGACAACAGGGTACTGACTGTAGGGTTCTCCTGATCCGCTCCTTTCAGGAGACCATTCTTTTCATGAGACCTGTAATAGGAGGTTGCCACATTCCTGGGTTTCCCAGTGATGGTGGTACCTCCGGGTGACCTTTCTCAGCACAAAAGTTTGGGCTTCGCCTACACCCAACTCTTATCTAATGTGATAATGTGTTTTTCATAGTAACAGATGAAATTTAATGCATAAATTAATGCATATCAATGAAATAGGTCCTCCTTAAAGCCATAATCATTGCATTATTGTAGGAACTACTTTAAAAGCCTAAGTAGTGGGTACAGGTAATCACTGCTGACTTAATTTCATGGAATGTAAAGTAATTTAAAGCAAACCCAGGCAGTGAGTTTTTAATTGTTAATTTGAATAGAATGTGTATAATGATTACCATGCAGTCAAGCACTTAAAAAATGTTAACTCATTTAATAGTGGCAATTCTATGAAGTAGGTGATCTTTTAATGCCAGTGTTTACAGATGAGGAAGTTGAGCACAGATGTGTTAGTTCACTTGCCTAAGGTGTCACAGCACTCGTAGATGGCAAGCCAGGATTTAGCTCCAGGCACTCTGGCTTCAGACTTCATGTTTCAATCACCCACACCATATTCTCCAAAGAAAATTAAAATTAATCCAGCCTTCTTTATTCAGACTACCCGGAAAGCCATCTTCAGTTACTAAAAAAATGATATCACGGAAGATCTCTTTGAAATGCAATTCAAATCACTTCAATACATAATAAACCAATTTACCTTAACATAAAAAAAATCTTTATAAACGATAACTATATGTCCCAAAGAAAATAATAAAATGTGGCATCACTTTATATATTTGCAAATATTTTTTAACATCTTGGTTTTAATAATAGACAGCTGGATTCTCATAGCAGCAGATACACTCAATCTGTAACAATATATTGTTTCAGTTGGTGTGTACAAAGGAAATCTGGCCTCCCGCAGATATGTAACTGGGAAAAATAGGATAATGAAATAATAGTAGATATTTTTCTTCAGTACTACACCAAAAACTCACCACTGATAGATAATCAGGCTAATTAAAAAGTACAATCTGAACCAACAAATAAATTAATAAATTAATAACTTCGAGTACCACCAGTAATTTGAATTAATCAAAATGGAAGCTAATAAAGGCCCTCAGATTTATTTTAATGTATAAATATAAATTTATTAATACGTGAAATATTTGTGTGTATAAAAGTGGTATGAAATGCTACATGCTTGTTGAAAACATTTCCTTTTAAATAAGCACTAAAAAGAAATATCGTAGAGTTTTAAACGTTATACCTGCCTCTTGCCTGAATTACAAAATTAAAATGAATGATCTTAGTAAAATATTACGGATTTGTACTTTGCATCTTCTTAGAAAGGACAGAGAAGGAGAAAAGGATTATACAATGTAGGTGGTTTTTTTTTTCAAAACTGAGGTTTTCTGAGCACCTTTTTGTGCTGATTTGGTGTGGAAAATTGAAGCTTTGTCTGTACATCCAAAATAATTTGAAGTGGTCTTTCTGGTTTGACGGCTTAGGCAAGCTTAATACTATACAGCAATGAGATTATTTTGCTAGGACCCTGCAATGTGGCATGGCTACATAAAAAACGCTGAAGAAAATTCAATAGACCAAATTTGCACCATGATTAAATTTGAATAAAATAGTAAGGACATCAGACTATACTTCTGCTTCTAAGTCTACTTAGGAAGTTGCAATTTTTCAGAGTAACTGTATATGTGCAAATTGATGTCCCTTAGATAATTTTGGAAAATTATTTAAGGGGCACATGCAAATTCAGGGTGTAAAATGGAGCCACATATTTACAATAGAGCCTATTATGAAACTTCAAGTTGGATTTAGGAAGCATCTATATATAATCACAAGACAGAATTAGGCAGCAAGACCGCTATCTGTCCAAGCTAGATTTTTATAATTACCTACAGATACACAGATCCACAGTCTAAGATACACCAGAATTAAACCTAGTCCACCTATGCTCAACTGAGACAGATATATTGATGGCGATTGAAATTGACTTCCTTCACCAAAAGATAAGCCCTGGAGTTCTAATTATAACATAACTTTTCTTTGGAAGAGTCACATTTTATTCCGTCAGATCTGATAGATGTATCATTTATTCTTTCTCTGAAATGATTTCCAGGAGTTTTTTTTTTTTAGGATTTAAAAATATTTTTAAAAAATATTTAGTTACACCAATGGCTTCCTGTCAGTATTCATCCAATATACATTGGGGAGGTGGGGCGGGGGTGCTAAGCCTCTGGGGATACATCTATATGTACACAACTTATATGTGCTAGGCAGTTTAGGCACTACATTTATCAGCTGCTGTGTATATTTAGATGAGACAGGTTGATAAGCCATTCTTCTTGAATGTTATTTGAAAAGATTTACTGGGTAAATGTATACTTATTTTCTTTTTCTTTTTTTGTGGTAGACATTTTGGAGGTTAGTGCTAGTGGCTTTCAGAAATATGGCTTCACCTAACACAGGGGAATGGGAAAGAGGAATAACAGACAGTTGTGATACTGTTAAATTAAACAGAAAAACTCAGATGCTATGTGGTTCGAACACAAATACATATAACTGAACTATATCTCCTATGAAATTTACTTTTAGAAAGCAAAATTGACTTACCTGGCAACATTATACAAAGGAATTGATCAGATGGGGCTATATCTTTGTAGAAATTATAATCAAAACACGTTTTCTTTGTTCCTTTAAGAAAGTCATTAATTAACTAGAAGTAACTTTACTGTCAATGACAAGAAAAAGGAAAAGAAGAAAATCAGTTGTAGAGAGTGCTCGCTGACAAAGTAATCAATATGCTTCCCTCCCCAACTTAATATAAAATCCAACAGCTTTAGATAATGAGCTAATTCTTGGGAACTGCACAACATGAAAAAATATATAAAATTACATCCACAACGAAAACTTCTTTGAGGCCAAAGGATGGAGAAGAATGAGAAAGTAAGGATCTTTTACTGGGTTTTTGCTCATGAGCTGTACCATTTGTTAACTTCAACCCCTGAAATTTTGATGTTTTGCGGGGAAACAAAGTGATGGTCTATGATACTGATTTTCAGTTAAGTGCAGCAAAAAAGGTATACGATCAGTAGCAGTGGGCCCGTAGTTTCCTTTTCCATCCCCAATCTGGTTCACACTCACTGGCCATCCATGCAGTGGTAATGCTCCATCTACTTATCTTACTAAATCCTCCTCAGCACCTCTTATCCAGGCCTATGACCTTCAATAACATAAACAATGCTCTTAAAGCACATCAATTGAATAACTTTGAACTACACTGGGTCCTTTTCCCTCTAAGAGATTGAAAGCAATGGCTCCAAATCTTTTCGGTGATGCCATGTTGTGCCACTGGTAGATCTGGGCGTATGCTTTGGTTATCCATTCCCTCTGGTTCCACAGGAAATTTATTCTACAGCATGTACAATTGAGCTTTCCTCATTCGGCAGGCTCTGCATTGCACTATCCAAGAGACTGAGAGAATCTTGTCTGTTCTTGACTATTATAAGATGAGAGAAACCCAGAAGGGATCTTCCCACTGCTCACCTTTCCTCCCAGGTCAGGTCAGAAACCCTTCACAGTGGCACACTCAGGAGAGAGCTTCAATCTTCTCCCCTATCCCTCCTTCCATCCTGCAATCGTTGACTGGAAATCCACAGTTATTCCTCTGCCCATGTCAGCCCTTAGTATGCCAGGCCCTGGATCATTGTGTTTGTTAGTTTTGTGTCAATTTGTCTGAGTCATGGGGTGCTCAGATATTCTGGTTAAATGTTATGTCTGGATATGTCTTGTAAGGATGTTTCTGGATGAGAATAACAATTGTTTTGATAAACTGATTTTCCTCTTCAATGTGGGTGGATATAATTCAATTGAGTGAGTGCCTGAATAGAACAAAAATACACAGGAGGAAAAATTAGCTCTCTCTCTGCTTGACTTCTTAAGCTGAGACATTAGTCTCCTGTTGCCCTCAAACCAGAACTTATACCATCAGCTTTCTTGGTTCTCAGATTTGTACCAGGACTAATGCAATTGGTTCTTCTGGTTCTCAGGTCTTGGACTTGAAATAGACCTCCACAACCAGAATTCCTGGGTCTCCAGTTTGCACATGTCACAGTGTGGGACTTCGTAGTCTCCAGATTGTGCAGGCCGATTCCTTATAAAAATCTCTTTTTCAGATATCTGTCTATAATCTATCTCTATCTATTATCTATCTATCTATCATATATCTATCTATCTATCTATCTATCTATCTATCTATCTATCTATCATCTATCATCTATCTATCAGCTATCATCTATCTATCATCATCATTTCCTATGCATTCTGTTTCTTTGGAGAACCATGAGTGATAACCGATTATTAACTAATTGGTTTATTTCTGTCTTTGCCTGAATCCAGAGAGCAGAGATTACTCTAACATAATTGGTTATATTTTCTTTAAGATAATCACTATAACTAAAAAGTTTATTTTAATGAAAACCCCTGAACACCCAATCTTTTATTCCAGTTCCATTGGTAATAGTCCATGTATTTTTTTTTGCCTCCTTTCACAGAACAGTGCTTTTAAAATAGTAATGATCCCTTTCCACATGTTTGCAATATCTTTCTTTTCCATTCATTCAAGTGTATTCATGCCACTAATTTGTCCAGGTTCTAGCTCTACTACAATTTAGAGGTTAGAAAACACTTCACAATAAAATAGAAAAGATTAAAAAATCCTCTCTTCTATGGCGAATAACACTGTACACCAAGCATTAGAAAAAAGACAAATCGAGTATGAAAAATTACAGTATGAGTGTATTAAAGATGCAAAAATTCTAAATAAAATATTACAAAACTGACCTAACAAATGTAGTATAAAGAAGTATGACCACATTTATGTTTTGGTTTTCTTTGGACAACCCGAGCAGTGGAATTGCTGAGTCATATGGTAATTCTGTTTTATATTTTTTGGAGGAACTTCCATACTGTTTTCCATAGAGGCTGTACCAATTTACAATCCACCAACAGTGCACAAGCTTTTCATTTTCTCCACATCCTTGCCAGCATTTGTTTGTTGATATATTGATAATAGCCATTCTGACAGGTGTGGGGTGATACCTCACTGTGATTTTAATTTTCATTTCCCCGATGATTAGAGATGTTGAGCATCTTTTCATGTGTCTCTGTGATATCTGTATGTCCTCTTTGAAAAAAAAAAATGTCTGTTCAAGTCCTTTACTCACTTTCTAATAGAATTAGTGGCGGGGGATGGGGGTGGGTTGTGTGTATGTGTGTGTTAAGTTGTATGAGTCCCTTACATATTTTGTATATTAACCCATTATCAGGTGTATCATTGGCCAATATTTCTCTCATTCAGTAGGTTGCCTTTTTGGTTTCTGTTGTTGGTGGTTATTTCATTCCTTAGATTCCACATGTACATGAAATCATGTAATACTTGTCCCTCTCTATCCAACCCATCTCATTCAGCGCAATATCCTCCAGGTCCATCAGGGCGATATCATTTTCCATCGCCTTCCTCTTAGCCTGTTGTGCCTTTTAATCTGAGGTGAGTCTCTTGTAGGCAGCATATGGGGGGTCTTGTTTTCTTATCCATTCAGCCACCCTATCTTTTTGTTGGTGCACTTAATTCTTTACCAGTTGAGGTACTGTTGATAGGAGTGTAGTTATTACCATTCTTTATCCATGTTTCTGATACATGTTCTTCCTTCTTAAAGAAGTCCCTCCAACAATTCCTGTATTGCTGTCTTGGTGTTGATGAATTCCTTTATCTTATTTTTGTCTGGGAAGCTCTTTATATGTCCTTCAGCTCTAAATGATAGCTTTGCTGGATAAAGTATTTTTGGTTGCAGATCCTGAGTTTTGATCATGTTGGATATTTTACACCAAGCACTTCTGTCCTGCATAGTTTCTTCTGAGAAATTGGCTGCCAGTCTTATGGGTGCTCCCTTGTAGGGAACTAACTGCTTTTCTCTTGCTGCTTTTAAGATTCTCTCTTTGTATTTAACCTTTGGCATTTATGATGTATCTTGATGTGGGCCTCTTTGAGTTCATCTTGTTTGGGTCTCTCTGAGCTTCCTGGGGTTGTATGTCTATTTCCTTCACCAAGTTAGGGAAGTTTTCCATCATTATTTCTTCAAAATATCTCTACAACGTCTTGTTTTCCTTCAGGTACCCTAGACACAGGTATTTTTTACATTTAATTGTGTCACAAGGGCTCCTTAAATTATTATAGTCTTGGCCTTTTTTTCTTGCCATTCTGATTGAGTGTCTTGGCTTCCCCATCTTCTATATCGGTGTTTGATCCTCTTCTTTATTCCCTCTGCTGATTTCCTCTATTATATACTCAGATAATGTGTTCTGCATGTCTGACTGGTTCCTTTTATAATTTCCATATCAATTTTTTATGTTTTTTTTATCTCTGTGTTAAAGTTCCCACTGAGTCCATCTACACTTCCCCTATTTCATCAAGCATCCCTTATAACCAGTTTTTGAACTCTGCATCTGTTAGATTGCTTGATTCCTTTATTCCTGGATCCCATTCAGTTTTCTCATATGGTTTCTGCTTCTCTGTCTTCCCACTTTGGCTGCATTTTGGTGTCTGCTTCCATGTACTAAGCAAAGTTCTTAAGTCTCCTGATTTATTAGCATGGCTTTGTGTAGTAGGCATCCAGTGGCACAGTCATGAGAGGGGTTGAAGCTGCAGGTGAAGTTTAGCCCTAGCCTGTGCCCCACTGGGGCCACCTATTAAGATTCAGCAAGCAATCCACAGGTGCTGTGCTCATAGTTGCCTCAAGAAACCACACCATATCAGCAAGGACCAATGCTACCAGCATGAGTCTTGGTGCTTGCTGTGTAAAGGACATCAGAATCTCTGAGGACAACCTGGTTGTGACTTGGGTGAAGCCTTGAGTTCGAGGAGGAAAATTTCAGGGAATCCTCTGGCAGAAGTGACTTCTGTTATCCAGTTTGGTGATATCTCAGCTATGTCAGTGCTCTGGTCTGTGCACTGGAGTGGGGAGGGCCCAACAGGAAACAATGAATACTTTAAAAACTTCTGTCCCAGAGAGATCTTTGCCTCTGCCTCTTACTCTGACAACTCAGTGTCCCACTGTAAGTACTTGGTGTCCCACCCGTGCAGCTGACCCACAACATGTTCTCAGAGCAAGCAGGTGCATCATCATGACAGTTTCATTCATGTGGCCCTTTACACATTAACATTTGAAAGATAAATATTGTATGATTATATCAATATATGCAGAAAACCATTTAATGAAATTCAGCATCAATTTATGATAAAATCTCTCAGCAAAGTAGGAATAGAAGGAATATAACCTCAACACTAAAGATTTATTATGACAAACCTATAGCTAACATCATACTCAACAGAGAAAAGCTAAAAGCTTTTTCCTTAAGATCGGGAACAAAACAAGAATATCCATTTCACCACTTAGTCAACATAGTATTGAAAGTTTCTAGCTACAGCTATCAGACAAGAAAGAGAAATAAAACATATCTGAATTGGAAAGGAAGAAATAACTGTCATTTTTTTAGATGACATGATACTATATGTAAGAACCCTAAGGATTCCACCAAAAAGAAACTGTTAGAACTGACAAATGAATTCAGTAAAGTAGCAGGACACAAAATTAGTATTCAAAAAATTGGTTGCATTTCAACACAATGATAAACTTTCAGAAAGAGAAATTAATAAAATAACCCCACTTATAATGCATTAAAAACAGTAAAATACCAAGGAATCGAATTAACCAATGAGATAAAACAACCTGTTCTTGCAAAATTGTCATTGAATAAAGAAATTGAAAAGAAAAAATAAATGGAAGCATATACTATGTCCATGGGTAGGAAAGAATCAACATCATTAAATTGGCCATACTACCCAAAGCAATCTAGATTCAATGAAATCCCTATCAAAATGCAATGGCATTTTTTTTCACAGAACTAGAAAATAATCCTAAAATTTATATGGAACCATAGATCTCAAATAGCCCCAGCAATCTTAAGAAAGAATAAAGTTGGAAGTATCAACTAACTGATATTAAACTGTATTACAAGTCTATAGTAATCAAAATAGCATGGTACTAGCATAGAAAATGATACATAGATCAATGAAAGAGAATAGAAATTCAAAATAAATCCATGACTATATGGTAATTTAATGTATGACAAAGGAAGCAAAAATATACAGTGAGTAAAGACAGTCTTTTCAACAAATGCTGTTGGGAAAATTGGACAGATACATGCAAAAATGAAACTGAACCACCGTTTTATACCATATACAAGAATAAACTCAAAATTGATTAAAGACTTAAATGTAAGACCTGAGACCATAGAACTTCTAGAAGAAACAAAGGCAGTAAACTCTGATATTGCTGTTAGTAATTTTTTTCTGATATATCTCCTCAGACAAGGGAACAAAAGAAACATAAACTAATGGAACTAACATCAAACTAAAAAGGTTTTGCACAGCAAAAGAAACCATCAACAAAACAAAAAGACAACCAACTGATTGGGAAGATATTTGCTAGTGATACAGCTGATAAGGGGTTAAATATCCAAAATTTATAAAGTACTCATATAACTCAACAACAACAAAAAACAAAAGATCCAATTAAAAAATGAATAGAAGACCTGAATAGATGTTTCCAAAGAGGAAATACAGATGGCCAACAGACATATGAAAAAATGTTCAAGATCAGGAATCATCAGAAAAGTGTAAATTAAAACCACAATGAGATATCACCTCACACCTGTAAGAATAGCTATCATCAATAAATCCAAATATAACAAGTGTTGGCAAAGATGTAGAAAAAAGGGACCCCTCATGCACTGCTGGAGAGATTGCACATTAATAGAGATATTCTGGAAACAGTTTTGGAGGTTACTCAAAAAATTAAAATATAGCTACCTTTTGACCAGAAATTACACATCTGGATATTTTTCCAAAGAAACCAAAACACTAATTTGTAAAGATTATGCACCCTTATGTTCATGTAGCGTTATTCACAATAGCCAAGATATGGAACCACACTAAGTGCCCATCAATAGACTGTATAAAGAATCATGGTACATATTATATCAATGAGATGTCACTCAGCCATAAAAAAATAAAATTTTACCATTTTTAACAAACACAGATGAACCTAGAGGTTATTATGCTGAGTGAAATAGGTCGGAAAGAAAAAGATAAACTAATATGATTTCATATTATGATTTTAACTTATATGAGGAATCTAAGGAAACAAAAGGAACAAGCTAAACTAAAACAGACTCATGGATAGAGAGGAAAACTGATGATTGCTAGAGGAGAGGGGGTTGGGTTATGTGAAAAAGGCGAAGGGATAAAGAAGTACAAATTAGTTACAAAACAGTCACAGTAAAGTAGAATACAGAATAGGGAATATAGTCAATTGTATTGCAATGGTTATGTTGAGAGCCAGATGGATGCTAATCAGGGAAGTCACTTCATAAATTATATAAATGTCTAACCATTTTACTGAATACCTGAGACTAACATAAAATAAAATTAATTAAAAAACAATGGACTTGATACTAAAGCCTACCCCAACATACTCTAATAATTCTTCAAATGTTGAATTATTAGAATTGTGTTTCTCTTCAACATACATAATCAGAGTTAATGAGGATATGAAATTTTTTATAAAATAAATTATTTCCAGTCTTGACATTTTGCTATTTGTCAGCCTCAGTCTTTTTATTTTTTATTTTTCTTTAATATCACTGTGCTTGGTACAATAAACTAAGTAGAGATACATAAACTAGGACAAAGTCTATCCATGAGTAGATTTCCCATAAAAATTGTAACTATGTCAGACCAGATAATTGTAGATTACTGAACTAGAGAAAACAGAGGTCAACAGTTTGTACTTAGGAAACTCAAGCCCATCCTGAACCAAATATGTGAACAACCAACATGAAGCTTTTTGCAAAAAAATGGTCACAACTAAAACAAAAATTGATTTTCCAGAGAATCCTACTACCTTGAAACACTTATTTTCATATAATTTAAGAGCAAATGTAATAAAATTTCCATATTGGCTTTCTTAAAACAATAACTTAGACAATTGGAGAATTGAGGGTACAGTGTGACCTAAAGCTCTCACAAATTGGAAGGGATAGAGTAGTGTATATAGAGAATCACTGCTTACTGGAGCAGAAACTCAGGAGCACAACCACTGCTGCAGCCAGTACCATGGTAGGAAAACAAACTGAAATTCATTAATTGCTAAAGGCTCAATGTGGGCAAACTTAAGAGTTAAAAACTCCAGGTGGACCAGTCTTAGGGGGATTTCCACATATTTGTGAGTTTTTACCTTCATGAGTCCTAGCAGGTTCTCACAGTGAAATTTAGAGAAAATACCCTTGTGTTTTCTATCAAAGGAAGAGAAACGTAGGCATTTTGAAATACACTCAAGGCATTCTGTTCTTCTTAAAAAAGACCTGCCATCAAAAAAACAAAAACAAAAACAAAAACAAAAACAAAAAAAACAAAAACAACTAACCAAACTGGGGGAAGGGAAATGAAGCTTCAACTCAGCCACTCTAGACATCTACATGAGGGAAGGGAAATAACCAACTCTAGTTCTTTCTCATTTTCTGGTTGGGGAAGGGAAACATCCCACTCTAGCCTTCCTAACTCACCTAAATGTGAGGAGAGGACTGAGAAGCACTTTTGAAGGTCGCAGTCCATGGCAAATGGTCTCCCTAAAAGATTGAAACTTAATCACAGGATAATAGAAATTTCCCTTCCCTTGTATCTCACCACACATCAAATAGGACTCTTGATTATAACAGAGGAATGCAAGGGGGGACAAATGCACATATCAGAACTTGCTTAAACCGAAGTCTATAGGAAAATTCAAAGTCAGCAGGGAGACAAAAACAAGACACCAGAGGAAATTTTAGCCTAACAAAAAACAACTCAAAATGAAATGAAAGACTTAAATGTAATATCTATAACAATAAAATGCTTAAAAGAAAACAAAAGCTTCACAACGTTGGATTTGACAATGGTTCTTGACACAAACCACAGGTAACAAAAGGAAAATAGACGATTGGACTTCATTAAAAATTTTTTAAATTGTACATCAAAAGACACTATCAGCAGAGTAAAAAGGCAACACCACAGAATGAAAAAAAAATTTTCAAATCACATATTTAACGAGAAATTAATATCCACAATATATAGAACTCCTAAACTCAACAACAAAAAACAAATACCTGATTCAAAAAACTAAAGGACTTTAACAGACATTGCTTCAAAGAAGATATTGAAATGGCCAAAAGCACATGAAAAGATGTTCAACATCGCTAATAATTAGGAAAACGCAAATTAAAACTACAATGACATACCACCTCACACCCATTAGGATAGCTACTATCAGAAAAAAGAACTAAACGGAAAATAAGTGTGGGAGAGAATGTGGAGAAATTGGAACCTTTGTGCACTGTTTATGGAATATAAATGGTATAGTAGCTTGTGGAAAAAAGTATGATGGTTTCACAAAAAATTTTAATAGAATTACCATACAATTCATCAATTACACTTCTGGGTATATACCCAAAAGAATTGAAAGCAAAGTCTCAAAGAGGTATTTGTGCACCCATGTTCATAGCAGCATTATTCACAATAGATAAAATGTGGTAGTAAACAAGTGTCTATTGATGGTGAGTGGATAAGCAAAATGTGGTATATACACAATGGAATATTACTCAGTCTTAAAAAGGAAGGAAATTCTGACATGTGCTACAGCATACGATGAACCTTGAAAACATAATGGTAAGTGAAGTAATCCAGTCACAAAAAGACAAATACTGTATGAATCCATACAGTATGAAGTGCTTAGGGGTCAAAATCATAGAGACAGCAAATAGAATGGTGATTACCATGGGCTGGGAAAGGGGAAAATCAGGGGTTATTTTTAATGGGTATAGAGTTTCAGTTTTATGAGATCAAAAAAAAATCATCTGAGATGGATGCTAGTGATGGTTGCACAATAATATATAATGTACTTACTACCTGAACTGTACACTTAAAATGGTGAAGATGTTAAATTTCATTTTTGTGTATTTTACCAAATATAAAATTATAAATAAAAATATATGCTTCATTTGTAAAAGAAAAAAAATACAAAAATATAAGGCATGGAAGTGAAATTCTTTAGTATTCTGCTCTCCAATGCAATTGCTATTAGTAGTTCCAATGTAGTTTTTGTATTTTGTCTATTTGTTTTCAGTACGTGTTATGTAGTAATTATTCTTTTTAAAAAAGATATTACAATGTACATAATGTTGTTCAATCTGCCTATTTAATTAAAATTAATATATAAAAATATACCCACCCAATGCTCTAAATTTCTCCTATCCACAGAAACCTACAACAAAACATGACAAAAACTGGAACATAAAGTATAAAGATATTAATCAAGTATCCATTAAAGCACCACAAAAATGTTCTGGGGAAAGTAGCCTATAGTTTGTACCTCTAGTGAAGTTTAACTTCTTAGCCATACAATAAAAATAGATATAAGGTATAGTCTTGTTGTCATGCTTACTTTCAACCTTCCCACCACTCATCTGTTGTCTGAACCACTTCCTAATTGTTTATTACCTCAGAGCCCAGCTTGCCTCATTTTGTCCTTTTGACTCCATTTATAATTTGTGAAAATTGTGGAAATTAAAAAATATAATGGAAACACAGGTAACCATTAATTCCATCACCTGCTTACAACCAGCTAACATTGTACAATACTCCTACACGCACGCACGCACGCGCACATGCACACACACACACACACACACACACACACACACACACACACACACCCACGTTTTCTATAGTTGGTAAAAGGCCTTAATGGAGACCAAAATAGTGCTTGTTTCTCATTCCACTTTGTCTTTAGGACTGGAAAGGTGTCTGCATTTTGAGAAGACATTGCCATGAAACAAATGAGCCAGACATCGAAGGGCAGAGGTAGGGGGATATAGGATTTAGTCCACCACTCTTTGATAAGGACCATTGTGGCATTTCCTGGAAAACAGGGTAAGATCAGTTTGTGTATTTTGGGCTTAGGAGACAGAACTATTCTACTGGAGAATGAGGACAGGGTCGGGCATAGGGCATGGCTCTGAGGATGGGCAAAAAGGTACCTATCCTTAGAGAATGCTGACACCTTACTATCTCTCACAGAGCATCTTAGGGAAAAACTGTTGTGAAAGGATCCATAGAAGGGTCAGGGCACAGTCAAGAGCCTTGTGGCCCATGAATAAACTGGCCTAGGGGAGAAGGGGAAACTTCCTCTACTTGATAAATAACTCTTGCTGAAACTGCCCTCAACCGGGTTACCATCTATCCCCCGTTTTCCATCTCTCCAAAGTGAAAATCATCTGGATCCTCTCCTTCCCCAGCAGGAGGCTGGCATGTAGTATTTAGGATAATATACATCTTGGTCTTCAAAACACACCCTCCCCAGTTCAAGACACATTTGACCACCCCACTCCTAAAAAAAAATAGTTTGGAATTGAGATAAAATATATTTTACCTTTTTACATATGGAAAATGCAGCCAGATATAAATAATAAACTGCAAAATACTCAATAATTCCACCAATCACTGATAACCACTGTAATATATGTGTCATTAATTTGCTGTGCTTCTTTTGCTTAAAAATCCTTTACTATTAGGGTGGTTGTGAGCATATAATATATAGATAATATATAAGCATGTATATAACTGTATCATATATACATGGCAAGGAAGAAATGACCCAATACTTACTACCATATCTTTAACTATTATTTAGTTATATTATTTTTTCTATATATGCCTAAAGGATGCTCATATGTATATATTATACATACAATTAACCAAATAAATGGAACTATATTGTAGGTGCTGTGGTATATAACTTTGCTCTTTTCTAAGTATGTTACCAAAATGGCCCAGGACATTTATCCCTGCACTTATGTTAGGTGACAACTTTGTGACCTATGGAATATACAAGACACAGAATGCAAAAGGTTAATGCCATATTATTTGTTTGCCACACCAAGTTCTATGAGGAATTTTAGTGACCACTGGGAAGATAAATAGTGTCCTCTTTACATGTGGAAGGAATGCTGGTGATATTCTATATTTCAATCAGTATAAAAGAAAAAAAATGCATATGATCAGGGAAGCCACTAATTTGGATACCAGTATAATAAATAGGTATAATATTAATATTTCTGCATTTTGCTTTCTTCATTGGCTTAAAAAATGTACCCTATGAAGTTTTTATAAAGATTAAATGAGTTTATATAAGTGAGGCACTTTACAAGCAAGTACTCAATTTGCCACTGCTAATAGTCAGGTTTATACTGTGTGTGTGTATGCCAAGTTGAATAATATTACAAGCAAGTACTCAATATTACCACTGCTAATAGGTTTATACTGTGGTGTGTGTGTGTGTGTGTTGTGTGTTGTGTGTGTGTGTATATATATATGCCAAGTTGAATAATATTACATATACTGTGAGAAAAAGATATAATCTTACTTTATCTGAATCGACTTAACATATAAATGGTGTCCAACATCTTTATTCAATGGGAAAAATCCAAACAAAACCATAATGCAATGCCATTTGGAATGGCTGAAATTAAAGCTAACAATACCGACTGTTGGTGTGAAAATGTGGAGTAGGTAGAATTACCTACACTGCTGGTAGGAATATGAATTCGTACACTACTTTGAAAAATTGTTAGGTAGTATCTACTAAGGCTGAACTTGCACACTTCTGATTGTCTACCAATTGCACCCATAAGCATATCCTCAACAATAATTTCTGTGTGCACCGAAAGTATATGTAGAAAAATGTTCATAGCAGCATCATTCATAATAACCTAAGGCTGAAAACAACAGATGTCCACTAACAAGAAAGATATATTAAGATCAGTAAGTTCAAGGGATGGAATACTGTAGAACAATGAAAATGAGCAAACTATTACAAATGTGATGGGTTAAATAACTCTAACAAACATAAAGAAGCTAGCCACAAAAGAGTTCATACTGTATGATTCCCTTTTTTTGTAAAGATTAAAAAAGGCAAACCTAATCTATGATGTTAGCAATTAGAAATTAGTGAACTTAGTGTAAAGGCAGTGGTAGTAATAGCAGGAAGGAGTTGGTGAAAAGGAATGAGGCAGAAGCATCCTTTGGGAGGCTGTAATGTTCTATAATCTGGATCAGAGTGGTGGTTATATGATGGTGCTCATGAAAAAATGCTGTTGGATTCAAGCCATGTACAGCTCTGATACCCGCTTTTCAAAGAGATTAGGGTTTGGTTAAGGATTTGCACTTTACAGAGTGAGTGGAAATTTTCTATCACTGATGGTGTGCATCTCCTTCAGCATATATCTGTGAGGATTTCAGTTTAAAATTTGTAGATCCTCTCACATTAGGATCCTAAGTTTGAAGAGACAGTCATCTCCAGATAAAAAAAAATACAAAGGCAAGGAATATTCAGGCTTAATCGTAGGTTAAAAAGTTACCTTGGAGGATTCTAGCTCATATCTTGACATTTTTTCCCATTACATACCCCAACACCAGAAACAACCAACCAAACAAAAACAACAAGCAAACAAACAAAAACACAGAGGTTCTGATGCTCAGCCTGGTTTGGCAACAAGGTCTACAGGGTAGCAACCTGATCTCCTGGTCACAGTGTTTGAGGCTCTCAGGGACTTGGCTGGTCTCTCCATACCTCTACTCATCCATCCAAGTATATTAACTGAAGCAACACTGGATTATCCATCATAACCACCAAATCTACCTTTGCACATTCTCTCTCTATACTTATGGGTCAAAATGACCCCTGGAGACTTTTCCTTGACTACTTCTTTCTTAACTCAAATGGCACCTCATTCTTGAAGTTCACTGCCAACCCCAGCTCCACAATTGGCAGGAACTGCCCTGTTCTCGGTTCATCCAAAGCATGTCTCTTGCCCTTCAAGTATGTTACTCTGATGCAGTTAATGTGAGAATTACAAGGAAAAGGTTCTAAATATCAGCCGGTGGTAAATCTGGGTATGGATACTTTGGTGTCTGTAAAATTATTATTTGTGCTTTTGTTCATTTATAAATGTTTGTTATATTGCATTTTAAAATAACTCTTGGTGAAAGTATGGGCAAATAAGTACTGTAATACACTTACCTATAGGAGTCAAAATTTCAGTCTTTCTGGAGGGCAGATGGCATTCATGGAGTTTCACGGAACTAATTTGATGACTGTGAAATTTTGTTAAGAGTCCAAACCTCTCAGTGTTTTTCAGCAGGAGCACTGTTGGTATTTGGGGAGTCCAATATTCTGTATAAGGTATCGATCACACTTGTCATTAAACAACTTTCGTTACACCAGTACAGTGGAATGTTATGCTGCCATTAAAATGAATGAGATGCTTCTGTGTATTCATATAATTTATGTGTGACTCTGTGTGATGGAGATGTAAATAAAGCAAACAATCTTTTGTACTGTTTTTAAGACTTAGGAAAATGACCACACATCTGTTTCTGTCTCAAGATGAACTAGCTTTTTTGGGGGGAGGAACACAACTCTGTCTTTAAGAAAATGTTACCAAACTTTGAACTAGGTATGTTACATTCACTGTTACATATTTTAAAGCACTGATAATTTTCACAATCATCATTGTTTTATGATTTGTGTTGTCATGGGAAAATGTTTCAATTTGAAATAAAAGCAACAAAAAATCTTTAATGACCATGAAAAGGACAGTGATAAAACTTTCAGCATTAGAATAATTCTTATCTACTAAATAAGAGTTACTAGACTGGCGAACAATAATCTCTTGTGTAGGAATACTCTGCTTGGAAGCTATTTCTAAATAATTCTTGTATTTTTTTCCTTGAGTTATTAGTTGTCCTTTGTATATGTGTTTGCATAGTAAAAATCAATAGAGATGTTTATCAAATGTGTTAAATTGCTACATTATGCATGTCTGTATTTAAAAAAAATTAACCCCTTCATTCAAAACAATGAAGATATAGAAGAGCAGAAGTTAAATTGTACTAAAAATTAAAGGAGAGTAAATTAAGAGTTTAACTGATCAAAGAGCTTCCCAGACTTTGCCTGACTTAATTGTCTGAGGCACTACTGAAAAATACATGTTTCTGGACCGCTTCACTGATCTGATAAATTAGAATCTTGAGAACATGCACCTATGATTCTGTGTGTTTAGCACACACATTGGATGACTGTTATGTAAGGGCAGGTCTGAGAAATGACTGGCCAGACAGGATTGATAAAATACCAAAACATTTGTTGGCACAGGGAAGGAAAGAGCTAAGAACAACGATATCCATTCACTCTAGCACTGTACAAAAAAAAAAGAAAAAAGAAAAAAAAAGTTATGGAAAATACAAATAACACCAATAAAAAACAAATAAATATTTTAAAACCTTGCATTCCTATCAATAAGAAAACACATAAGTGAATTGTGGTGCATTTATACAATGGAATGCTATACTTTCATTGAAATGAGTAACCTATAAAATCAATATGAATCATTATCAAAGCATAACATGCAAGAAGAGTATGTTTTAAAAGCTAGCATTTCTTAAAGCATCATTCTCAAAAGTTCTTAAGCCTCCAAAAGTAATGCTATATATTCTTTATAGACATAAAAGCATCTAGTAAAAGTATAAAAACATAGGGGCACATCAGCCTTAAAGTGTGGTTGCCTACTGGGGGAGAGTAGAAAGAAAAGTGAGATGAATTCAGGTATACTTGTCATATATATATATATATATATATATATATATATATATATATATATATATATATGCTTTATATATATATAATATAAAGCATATATATATATTTATATATATATAAAGCATATATATATATGCTTTAAATTTATATATATATATATATATATAAATTTAAAGCATATATGATGAAATGCCAATATGTTATAATTTGGTTGTTGAGTACACTGATGTCTGTTATGTACTTCTCTAAATTTTTGTAGTTTTAAGTATTTAGAAATGATTTATTATGTCTTGTGTTCATCAGAGCATGATAAATCAGATAGTGTGATATATTCGCTGCCAGCAAAAATATATGTTGGCATGTACTTTATGGAAGACAATATTCATAATGTGTTACAGGTGAAATATTAAAAATAAAGTTAAAAACTTAAAATCTGTCAACTACGGACTGATTCAATAAATTATGGTATAAATTCAATGGACATGTTTTCAAGAATGACTATGGGGAAGACAGCTCTCTGCAGCAGAGGTTGTCCCTGAAACCACTGACAGCGAAATGCTATCCATCAATATCAATGCCAACAGGGTGGGCTACTAGTCCTTCCTTGAAAGGGACATCTAGGCAGCACAACTTTCTTCATCACAGCCCATCCTTTGCTCTGATTGAATTCACTTCCCCACATATGTCCAGGGACCAATTCTCTACAATCCAGTGGATCTGCACTACTGCAGAGAACTTAGAAATGATAATTACTAGCCAATAGTTCTGCAGCTGGTCTTACAGCCACACTAATACTCATCTCCTTCTTCCACTATCCATTTGAGATTCCCTTTATCTCCAGCTCCTAAGTCTGATGGTTTTAACAGGTTACTATTGGCATTATCCAAAGTCTCATCCTTGGTCACCTTATCCTTCTCTGGACTGGGTTTCTTCCTTATCTTTTTGCTGTCAAAATTGGAGAGGACATACCAAAAATCACTCCAAGGACCAATTTGACTGAAGAACCAAGCATAATTCCCTTGTCTTCAAGATGTAATATCCCTACCCTCTCTGATGATTAGGCCCATTACCTCTGCCAGGATGTTGTCTCTTCTTCTGGAAGGATGGTCAATGGACACAAAGGGACAACGTATAAAAGTGGCATTTTTAGCTTATAATTCAAGAGCTCAGAGTTTGAAGAACAGGCATTCATTTTCTCCAACCAGGGCAAGTGAGGTTGCTCCTGCTTACACCCCTTTTCTCAGATTTACATATTATTCCTTTTGAAGACCAAGAACATACAGAAGACTTTTATTCATGGTGTATACTGAGTCCTAGAGGATGACTGCAATGCTACTAAAATATTGCTTCCAAATAGAACTTCACATGGGCCTTCAGCAGTTCATTCTAATCCTCCATTAGGCAGAAGCTGCTGGGTGGTACATAACATCAAATGGCCACTGGATTCCATGTTCACAGGTTCATTTCTACACATTGTTGCTGTAAAGGATCTCTTCATATGATATGATATTCTCTGGAAATCCCCTGTCAGTGGATCAAATACTCTATCCTCTCAAACAGAGGTGATAGCTTAGCCCTGCAGGCAAACAAACCTGGAGTATGTGCATATTACTCTCAAAAGGTTCATTGGGCTTTGCAGGGTGAAAAGGCCCAATCTATTCAATTAGTCCTCATATCTGGTGCTCAAAATTGGTATTTGTTGCTGAAAAGTTGGCAATTCAACAATAGCAGTTATATATACCTAGATAAGTCCAGGGTCATACTGTTAGGCCCAGACATAGCCTCCACCTCTCCTCCCATGGCCACTTTGTACATCTTCCTATCAGTATGGATAAGCATTGATATAAACATTTATCAGCCCAAGTACTTTGAGTAACCCCCTTCCCACCAGTTCTTAGGACTTCCCCCAATCCGTAGATGAACTCATGCTTCCAGTAAAATTCTCCTTTTCCTTGGATTAGAACAAATTCCACATGCTTCCTGATGGGACTTGCCACCATGAAGTGATTTAAAATATCTTTCAGGAAGAAAATATCTCTCGTTTCAGGTTAAAAATAATAATTAGAGGAATTGAGAGGATGTTGAGTACATGCTTTTCTAGTTCCTCATTTATCCTTGAGTTCCCTGTCCTCTAATGAGTGGTAGCCAGCAAATCTTATAAACGGCTTCCATGTGCATATATTAGTGGAGTACTGGCTTTTCTACATATCCCAAAGACATCTCTCCTGGGAAATGTGTGTGTGTGTGTGTGTGTGTGTGTGTGTGTGTGTGTGTGTGTGTGTTGTGTGTGTGTTTTATTACTCATATTCCAAAGATAATTCCAAATACTTAAAGCCAAAATGGTGAATAATTATAAGCACTTCAGATTGGTGAGATATTTTAGGACCAGAAAGTTTTGTGGTGCCCTGCTGTGACTTCTCCCTTGACCTTCTATGTTGATGGCAGGCCTTCTGTCCCAAACTCATTTGCAGTAGAACTAGGCATTTCCCAGATATCCTCACCGAAGCCAAAACCTCCAAGAACTAACTGTCCAATCAATCAAACTCATCATTTACTTCCTTCTATTTTTCCCTAATTCATATGTATGCATTTTTCTAACAACATAATGTTTCAAGGAAGTAATTAACAGAGATCTTAAAAGTTTCCATACATTGATTGTAGTAGTTATATGTGTAAATGTGTTAATCCAGATTTATCGATGCATACATTGAAACATAAATTATAGCTGAGTAAAGCTGAGTTTTAAGACTTTGCATCCTTTCAAGAACCTGGAACTGTGTTCTCCTCATGTGCGGAAATCAACAAGTATCATTGGTTAAAACTATTCCTTTAAGCTGTACAGTTGTTTTGTTTTCTTTTGTTTTGCTTTTGCCATAGTCAAAATATTCTCAGGAGCTACAGACTCATGTATGTAACCGCATGGTCCCACCTAGATTTTTCATAGGCTCCGCAAACCAGACCAAACCAGACATGACCAAAACAGAACTGTCAGTTTCTGGCATTGACCAACCTAATACTCCAGTCACTTCCCATCTAATAAAACTGCCCTAATCCAGTAGCAAATATCTATAACCAAGAAACACACTTGACTCTTTCCTATTTCTTACCACCAACATGGACTTAATCAACAAGTTCAGTACTTCCAGTGTACATTCATTTCAAAACCCTTATCACCCTTCCACTGCTAAGGGTATGTTCCATGCCACTGTAACCTCATGCACACTGTGGTAGACTCTTAACTCATTTCCTTGTTCCTGCTTGAGGTCTATTTCATCTCTTTTCCAAAGAAACTCATTTAGGTAAGCATTAATAAAGTAGATTATAATAATACCCCTTTCTTTCATAAGGCCCTCCAATGTCTCTATCATGATAAGAACAAAACCTGGAGTCCTTACACTGGCCCACCAGGCTTTCTGTGATCTAGCCCCTCTACCACCCTAACCTCATAGCCTCATTTCCTAACACTGTGTTCCCAATGCACATTGGCATCCAAGCTTTTCCTAAACATGCCAAGCTTGTTCATATCTTAGGGTCTTTCTTCTTGCTGTTCCCTCTGCCCAGAAGGATCAGCTCCTATGTATTCCTGCTGACTACTTCTCGCTATTTTAGTATAAGATCAATGTCACTTCTTCAAAATCCTTTTCTGCCCTCCCTTCTTAGTCATTCTCTATCACATTTCACATATTATTTTCTTAATAGCACTTAATTCTTGAGTGTAAAACTTCTATAGAATGTAAGCTCTATGAGAACAGGAACACATCTGTTACTTTCTCTGCTTTATCTCCAGTGCCTATCGCCTTTCCGCTCACATCGCTTGTAACTAATAAATATTTGTTGAGTGAATGAATGATCAAATGAATGACATGAATTACACGTATGCAATCTAAGTTTTCATGAGCCAGGCAGAGTCTAGGATGAGGAATTTGAAAAGATGCAGAGCCAGGTCAAGTATCACTGAAGCAGCAGTTTTGTTTGAACCCATGAAAACTATGGGTGGAAAATTGAGTAGAAGGGGTATATGGAGGGGATGTTTCTAGCTGCCTTGGTTGTAAAAGTGTAGCATATATTCTATACCAATTATTTTTTCTTAACAAGAGAATCCTAAATTTATTTGGGACAGTAATGTTCCCAATAAAAGACCACATTCACAGCCTCCTTTGAAGCTAGGTGTGTCCTCATGACTAACTTCTGCACAATTGTGATCAGTCATTCCAGGAGGGCAGCTAAAGGGAGCTGAATTTCTCAGACCAAGGTATTTCTCACACCATCTCTTGTGGACTTCATTGTGTCCCACTCAATTCATATGTTGAAGCTCCAACCCCCAGTACCTCAGAATGTGACTGTGTTTGAAGCTAGGCCTTTAAAGAGGTGATTAAGTTAAAATGAGGCCATCAGGGTGGGCCCAAATCTCATCTGATTTGTATCCTTATAAGAGGAGTTGAGGATACACAGAGAGATACCAGGGGCTCATATCCACAAAGAGATGACCATGAGATGAAGGAGCAAGAAGGTGGTGGCCATCTGTAAGCCAAGGAGAGAAGCAACAGAAGAAGTAAACCTGCAGACATCTAGATCTTGGACTTCCAGCTTCAAGAAGAACTGTGAGGAACAAAATTCTGTGGTTTAAGCCATTCAGTCTGTGATATCTTGATATGGCAGCCCAGCAAACTAATACACTGAGATAAGGTTTTCAATTTTGGTAGTTCATTAGATTCAACTGAGTAAATGGCTGGACCTACCCTTAAGAATTCTGATTCAATTGGATGAATATGGGAATTGGAGGGGATTATAATGGAGATACACAATAGGAAATCATGTGTCTAAGAGAATAGTTTTTTAAATCCTATTGAGCTGGCTGACAGTGAAGAATCTAGCATCACTTAGAAGGCATTTCCCTCCCCACCCCAATATCTCCCTCCTGCCACTGTTTTTACCCCAGCACACACTTGTCCTTTTCTGTTCTATACAGTCCCCAAGGATGGAGCAGAGATTCTCCTGCCTCTTAGTCCTGTTCCAGGCCCAACTTCAATCCTATATTGAGGCACGTTAAGTAGCTTCAGCCTCACTTCTGTCCTCTCAGCTAAGAAAAGTGAGTCTCAAGAAGCCTCAAATTCTCTTATTGTGCTTTATAGCCTGAGCCAAGACAGCTCCCTAGAGATACCTTCTGGCCTTAATCCAATTAGAAAATTGGCAAAAACAAAACAAAAACAAACAAACAAAACATGAACAGTCATTTACTGATGATAAATAAGCACCTGAAAAGACAACATCTTTCTCCATTATGGAAATGCAAATTCAAAGCACAAGGAAATGTTAAAAACATCTATCACAATGGCTAATAATATTGACAACACCAAATGCAGTCAAAGCTATGATAAAGTGAGTTACTCTTACATTGCTAATGGGTATAGAAAATGGTACAGAACTCTACAAAACAATTTGGAAAGTTTCTTTCAGAAATAAACATGTATATACATATAGACAATGAATATTACTCAGCCATAGAACAGATGATATACTGCCATTTGTGACAAGGACGGATCTTGAGATAATCATACTAAGCAAAATAAGCCAGACAGAAAAAATTGAGAACCATATGATTTCATCATATGTGGGATATAAAACTGAAAGCAACAAATGAACAAGACAAACAAACAGAAATTCATGGACATGGACAACAGTTTAGAGGTTACCAAAGGAAAGGGGGAAAGGGAAGGTAGTAAGGGTAAAGGGAGTCAAATATATGGTGACAGGAGGGAATTTAACTTTGTGTAATGAACACAGTGAAATATGCATATGACACTATTATTGAACACTTGAACCTATATAATTTTATTAACCAATGTCACTCCAATAAATTTAATAAAATAAAAAATAAAATAAAGAATAAACATGCAATTATCATATGACAGCAATTCACAACAGGCAATTTGCACAGAGAAATGAAAATCTGTGTTCATGCAAAAAATCTGTGCATGAATGTTCATAACAGCCGTATTCATAATAGTTTAAAATGTGAAAACAACCCAGATGTCCTTCCACAGATGAATGATTAAATAAACTGTGGCATATCCATATCATGTAATACTACTAGCAAAAAAGAAACAGGCTATCGATACACTTAACAATGTTGATGATTCTCAGGAGAGTTATGCTGAATTAAGGAAATTCATTCCAAAAGGTTGCACACTCTAGGATTCCATTTATATGACATTTTGAAATTACTAGAGTGTTTAAAAGAGGTTAGGGATGTGTGGCCAGGGAGAGGTGTGTGTGGCTACAAAGGGTAGCATGAGGGAAACTTTTAGGTGATGAAAGTGTTGTATCTTGATTGTAGTGATAGTTCCAGAACCTACTTAACTGATAAAAGTGTGTGGAATTATATCTATCTATCTACATATACATGTATACACACACCACATACATCACAGACACTCTAACACACAAGTGAGCGTATGTAGAACTGGTGAAATCTCAGTAAGCTCTGTGGACTATACCAAGGTCCACTTCCTGGTTTGATATTGCACTATAGTGATGCAAGGTGCTATCATTGGAAGAAGGTGAGTGGAGGGTATACGTGACCATCTCACAAAATTTTTGCAACTTTGGTAAATCAATACTTATTTCTAAGTAAAAAAATTATAAAAACAGCACAGGGCTTGTGTGGAAAATAGGGTTAGGTATGCAACACTCAAAAACTTTGTCAGTGACACATTAAAAATAAGATAGGAACATAAAAAATGTTAGCATGGTTTTATTATTTTTATTTTTATTTTTTTAGATTAGATTATCTTTTATTTATGAGATTACAAAGGTATAAAACATTTTGTCTTTTCAATATAAATTGTGCACAGTTCTCTTTTAGTTATTCCATCTTCCTTAATACCTTTTTGCACTCTTGTTTGGCTCATTTCATACATTGATTCTATTTGTAAGATTTCAGAATCATAAAAATGCTAAAATTGACCATCTTTAGAAATGATCTAATTCACTTCTTATTTAAAAAGGCGCATCAGAGACTTGGCACAGGTTATTCAGCAAGCAGGAATGGAGTGAGATTGGAATGCAAGCCTTTTGACTATAAGGCCAATATTGTTCCACTATAGAGAAGTGTTTCATTTTATTTGACTAGGAAATTTTGCTATGAATCAGTACCCCATTGTTGAAGTGGGCTTGTTCATGTGGGAAAAATAGATTGTTTGAGTTCTTTCATACTTAATTAATTAACTAATTAAATTCATTCATTCATTCATCTTATTTATTTATTTGTTTGCTTGTTTGTTTGTTTGTGGTGACATAGGTTAACGAAATCCAATAAGTTTCAGCTGTACACTTTAAGATAAGGCTATATATATATATATATATATATATAATATATATATATATATATATATATAGAGAGAGGAGAGAGAGAGAGAGAGAGAGAGAGAGAGAGAGACACTGTGTGTCCACTTCCCATAGTTTATATTACTGTCTGTCACCACATATTTGACCCCCCTTTAACCCGTCTACCTCCCCCATACCCACGTATAAGTGATATCATATGATTTTCAAAATTTTCTGTCTGCCTTATTTCACTTAGCATGATTATCTTGAGATCCATCAATGTTGTCACAAATGGCGGTATTTCATCTCTTCTTATGGTTGAGTAACATTCCATCATATATATGTATTACCGCTTCTTCATCCAATCACCTATCGTAGGACACTTCAGTTGCTTCATGTCTTGGCCACTGTGAATAATGCTACTATGAACATCAGTGTGCAAATATCTTTTCGTATATTGGTTTTCAAGTCTTTGGGGTAAATACCCAGTAGAAGGATTGCTGGATTATATGGCAGATCAAGTCTTAATTTTGGGGGGAATCTCATACTGTTTTCCACAGTGGCTGTACCAATTTATAGTCCCACCAGCAGTTTAGGAGGATTTTTTTCTCTGCATCCTCTCCAACATTTGTTATTACTTGTCTGTTGATTATAGCTATTCTAACAGGTGTGAGATGATATCTCATTGTGGGCATTTCCCCTAACAGCTAACGGTGTTGAGTATTTCAATATGTGTATTGGCCTTTTGTATGTCTTCTAGGGAGAAGTGTCTCTTCAGGCCCTGTGCCCATTTTTGATTGATCATTTGTTTTTGTTGTTGTTGTTGTTGATTGTTGTTGTTGTTGTTGTTATTGAGTTGTATGAGTTTTTGTATATTTTGGATATTAGCCTTATCAGAGGCATTGCTTGCAAATATATTTTCCCATTGAGATGGTGTTGTCTTTACTTGTTGATGGTTTCTTTTGCTGAGCAGAAGCTTTTTAGTTTGATGTAGTCCCATTCATTTATTTTAGCTTTTACTTCCCTTGCTTTGAGGTCAAATTCATAAAATCCTCTTTAAGTCCAAGGTCCTTGAGTTTAGTTCCTATGTTTTCTTCTATGTTTTTATTGTTTCAGGTCTTATATTCAGGTCCTTAATCCATTTTGAGTTAATTTTGGTGTGTGGTGATAGACAACAGTCTAGTTTCATTCTTTTGCAGGTGGCTTTCCAGTTTTCCCAGCACCATTTATTGAAGAGGCTTTCCTTTCTCCACTGTATGTTTTTGGCTTTTTTGTCAAAATTATTTGCCATATAAATATGGGTTTACTTCTGGACTCTCATTCTGTTCCACTGTCTGTGTGTCTGTTTTTCTGCCAATACCATGCTTTTGATTACTGTCACTTTGTAGTATAATTTGAAGTCGGCAGAGTGATGCTCCAGCCTTGTTCTTTTTTTCAGGATGGCTTTGGCAATTCGGGTTTTTGTGCTCATACAAATCTGATGATTTTTGTGTTCTATTTTTTAAAATGCATGGGATTTTGATGGGGATTGCATTAAATATGTATAATGCTTTAGGTAATATGGTCATTTTAACTATGTTGATTCTTCCAATCCAAGAACGATAGATATCTTTCCATTTCTTTGTATCTTCTTTGATTTTCTTTTAATAGGGTCTTGCATTTTTCATTATATAGGTCCTTCTATGTTTTGTTAAATTTTTCCTAAGGTATTTTATTCTTTTTTGTTGCAATTGCAAAGGAATTATTTTTTCCATTTTCTTTTTCTGACACTTCATTATTAGAGTAAGGAATGCTATGGATTTTTGAACATTTTGTATCCAGAAACTTTTACTGTATTTGCTTATTGTTTCTAGTAGTGTTTTTTGTGGAGTCTATAGGGTTTTCTATATAAAGAATCATGCCATCTGCAAATAGTGACAATTTGACTTTGTCGTTTCCTTTTTGGATGCCTTTTATAACTTTCTATTTTCTGATTGCACTCACTAGGCTCTCTAATGTTATATTGAATAACAGTGGCAATAGTGGACAGCCTTGCTTTGTTTCCTGATCTTAGAGAGAAGGTTTTTAGGTTTTAAAACCATGAAAATATAATGTTGGCTGACAGTTTGCCATATATGGCCTTTATTATGTTAAGGTACTTCCCTTCTATATCGATTTTGTTAAGTGTTTTGATCATAAATAGATGCTGTATCTTGTCGAAGGCTTCTTCTGCGTTTATTGGATAAGATCATATGATTTTTATTTCTAAATTTATTTATGTAGTGTATCACATTTAATCGATTCACATATGTTAAACCATCCCTGTCTCTTAGATGAAGCCACTTGATTGTGGTGTATAACTGCTTTAATACATTGCTGTATTTGGTTAGCGAGTATCTTATGTAGGATTTTTGCATCTGTGTTCATGAGAGATACTGGTCTGTAGTTTTCTTTTTTGTTGTTATCTTTACCAGATTTGGTATCAGGAAAACGTTCGTCTCATAAATGAGTTAGGAAGTATTGCCTCCTCTTCAATTTTTTTGAAAAGTTTGAGGAAAATCGGTAATTAAATATTTAAAATGTTCGATAGAATTCACTGGTGAAGACACCTGGTCCTAGATTTTTACTTTCTGGTATGTTTTGATGATTGTTTGGTTTCAATACTGGCTGATCAGTCTATTTAGATTTTTGAGTTTTCTTGATTCAGTCTAGGATGGTTGTATCATTCTAAGTACTGGCCTTTCTCAATACTGCTGATCAGTCTATTTAGATTTTTGAGTTCTTCTTGATTCAGTCTAGGATGGTTGTACCATTCTAAGTACTGGCCCTTTTCTTCTAGGTTATTGAATTTAGAGTTATTAAATTTTCATAGTTTTCTTGTATGATCTTTTATATGTCTGCAGTGCTGTCATCATTTCTCTCTTTCATCTTTTGATTTTGTTTATGTGTGTCCTTTCTCTTTTCTCCTTCAGTGAGTCTAGCCAGGGGTTTTGCCAATTTTATTAACCTTCTCAAGAAGCCAGATCTTTGTTGCATTTATTTTTCTATTTTTTTTGGTTGTTGTTTCAATTTCATTTATTTCTGCTCTATTTTTTGATTATTTCTTTCCTTCTGCTGACTTTAGCCTTCATTTGTTCTTTCTTTTTTATTAGTTTTTATAAGGTGAAACATTAGGTTATTTGGGCTCATTCATTTTTGTTTTTGGAGATAGGCCTGTAAAACTTTCCTCCTATGACTGCTTTTGCGGTCTCCCAAAAGTTTTTGATATGTTGTACTAATATTATCATTGTTTCTATGTATATCTTGATCTCCTTTTTATTTCTTCCCTTACCCAGTTATCTTTGGTGGCATGTTTTTAATCTCCATGCATTGAGGTTCTTCCTGATTTCTTTTTGGCAGTTTTGATCTCTAGTTTTCACACGCGTTATGGTCAGAGAATATGGTTGGTATGATTTCAACTCTCTCATATTTGTTAAGGCTATCTCTGTGTCCCAGTATTGGTCAGTTTCTTGAAATGTTTCATGTGCACTCGAGAAGAATGTATAAGCAGCTGCTTTGGGAATGGAAGGCTGTCAATGTCAATTCTGTCCAGTTTGTCTAATGTGCCATTTAAGGATCTAATTTCCTTATTGATTAACTGTTTGGATGATCTGTCCCATATTCTGACAGTGGGGTATTTAGGTCCCCCTACTTATGATAATGTTTTGGTCTGTTATCTCTTCTTAGTTCTGTTAGCAATTGCTTTACATATTTTGGAGCTCCCGATTGAGGCATAGATATTAATAAGTGTTATGTCTTCTTTGTGCATGATTCCCTTTATTATTATGAAGTGTCCTTCAGTATCTTAGTACCTTTTTTATTTGAAGTCTACTTCATGTGATAATTAGCTCCACTACTCTCTGAATTCCATTTTGCTTGAAATATCACTTTCCACCCTTTCACTTTGAGTCTATTTTTTGTCTTTGGAGCTGAGATGTGTCTCCCGGAGGCAGCATATGGTTGGGTTTTTGTTTTTTGATCCATTCTGCAACTCTGTGCCTTTTTATTGGTGGCTTTAGTCCATTTATATTCAGGGTAATGATTGAAAATCAGGCCTCTTATAGCCATTTTATTTTTTGCTTTCTGGTAGCTCAGTGTTTCCATTCCTTCCTTGCCCTTGTGTTTTTGTTTTCTTTATTTTTTGTTGGCTTTTGTGTGTTTTGCCTCTGGTTCTTCTTGTTTTATGTCACATAATTCAGTTCTGAATCTTTGGTGTGTGGTTACTATTACGAATATGTAAGGGATAGTTATATATAGTTATATAGTTATATATATATAGTCATGCATTTTCTTCTGTCCATACCTTATCTCCATTCCCCTTTGCAACTTGTCATTATCTCACTTTGTCCCTATGTTTGCTGAACTTCATTACTATCTTGTTTAACAATTCTCTTCTTATTTAAGCCTATAATGCCCTGTTCTTTTTAAGGGTTGCACTCCTCTGTTTTCTATTTGCCTGATAGTCACTTTACTCCTAATTATGGGGTTTTTTTTTTTTTTGGTCATTTTGTTTTAGGTGAGCTGACCCTTTCAGTATTTCCTGTAGTGCCTCATAGTGGAGAATGCCCTCAATTTTTGTATATCTGGAAAGGCCTTAATTTTCTCTTTTATATCTAAAGGAGAGCTTTAGCTAGAATACATTCATTATTCTAGGCTGGTAATTCCCTTTCACTTAATAGTTTAATATTTGATTCCATTCATTTTTGGTTTGTAAAGTTTGTGCTGAGAAGTCTGAGGGACAAATCTAATGGGTTTTCCTTTAATAGGTTTCCATTTTCTTCTCTCTGGCTGCCCTGAAAATTTTGTCTTTGTCATTGATTTTTGATAATTCAATACATGTTTCTTGTGTGAGGTCCCTTTTAGGTTGTGATAAAATTGGGTGTTCTGTTGAGTTCTTGAAAACCAAGCTCCAGCTCATTCCTTAGAATTTGGGAAACTCTCATCAACTATTTGTCTGAAAAATGTTTTCTAAACCCTGCTCCTTCTCCTTCTCTTCAAATAATGCCCATTATTTTCATGTTTCCTCTCCTGATGGTATCAGCTAGTTCTTGAATTTATCTTTTGTCATTTTTCATTCTTTGAATTCTTTCTTCTTCGTTCATATTTATTTCTAGATCTGCCTTCAATATCGCTAATAATTCCCTCCATTTGGTTGACTCTCTTTCCTAAGCTTGCTATTTCTTTTTCCAACTCTTGCAGTGTGTGTGTGTGTGTGTGTGTGTGTGTGTATTTCCAGAAGATCTATTCTTTTCTTTTTTTATGGTTTCAATCTCCTTGCTCTGCTCATCTAGTTGTTTTTTTTCAATTCTTGAAATTGTTGATATGACTCATTTTGGAACTTACTGAGTTTTTTCAGAAGTACCATCCTGAATTCTCTGTCATTTAAGTTGCATATTTCCCTGTCTGAAAGCTTATTTTCTGGAGATTCTTCTCTTTCTTTCAGAGATGCCTTGTCACCTTGGTTGTTCATGGTGTTTAATGAACTGTTTCTCCATCTGGGCATTAATGGAAGTGTATTGAGCTTTTTAATCCAGAAGATTTATTATATAAAGGTCTCTCTTTAACTTGTTGCAAAGAAGGCACTTTCTCTTAGTTTCCAGTAGGTGGCATCTATGCCTCTTGTATCTTTGCTTTATATAAAGCCTTAATAATGTCTTTTTTCTTGTAGATGTTTAATAACGCTTGCTACCCTCAGTATCAGTCCCTGTCAGTATTAGTGACAGTTTCAGTAGCATTTGCTCAGATTCCCCTGGGGCTCCATGGTCTTTGGTATTAGAGTTTATGGCGGGAGGGTACTCTCAGTTGGGATTTAGGGACTACGGCTTAGCCTCGGTTTTGCAACCGCAGCGGGTAAAAATACACTGTTATTTCTCTGCTCTCCCACTTCTCTGTTCTCTGTCTTGGTGACTGGGCCCTGCCACCACCTATGTAGAGCTCACAGCTCTCCCAGACTGGGCTGTTCAGGGAACTTGTCACACTCTCTCTCCTGCCCCTCCTTGTACTGTGAGCTCTGGTGGTTGTGAAAGGTAGCCTCTTTATTTCTCCCAGTTCTCCACCCTATACCTAGGGTTCTGACCTGTGGTAGTTCTTATATGCAGATCCTATGCTCAGACGTGCTGTTGTGCAGTTTGAGTGTTTTTTTGCTGTTGAGTTTTAGATGTTTAGCTCATTGTTATTTCAAGGGGAGAGATCTGGGGGACATCTCTCACTCCTCCATGTTTCTCGAAACTCCTAGCATGGTTTTAGACTAGTTAAATAATTAAGACATACATAAATACTACAAAAAATATGGCACTATTCTTAATAAAGATGTTAAGTTTATAGAAGTGAATGTTACTGTTTGTGAGATACTGTGAATTTGTAGAGGGAAGGTTATCAGAATACAGGGAACAAAGCTTGGATTTTAAAGTAGTCCAGCAATGGAGTCCCCACTCTATAATTTTCAAGCACTGTGAAGGCCTGATACAAATGCTAGAGGCTGCCATGGATGAAGGGGCAGGCGGAACCTTCTGGTCCTGGCCCCATTGGCGCATGGTTTTTGGGCAAGGAATAAACAATCCAAGACACAAAATACAATGTGCAATGCCACTCTTTAATATGAAAATAAACAAGGA
Source organism: Eonycteris spelaea (assembly GCA_003508835.1). NCBI lineage: Eukaryota > Metazoa > Chordata > Mammalia > Chiroptera > Pteropodidae > Eonycteris > Eonycteris spelaea. Next base: position 35,081 of record PUFA01000695.1, on the reverse strand, counting down.
GAATGAGTGCAAAAAATACAGAACAACTGGCAGGCTTCACAGTAAACTCTGTCTTCCTTGTCAGTCAGGCTCCAACCTAAGTCATGGATGTGGCCTCAGGTTGGAGGAGGTATAACCAATAGGAGGATGAATTGAGAACACCTGAAGGCTCGTTAACCAGGCTTTGTTTACAAGATCCTTGGTCAATGTATGAAGGCCTCCTCTGTGATCTTGCCCTTCATCTAGAGAAAGTCAAGAGAGAGAATTAGAGATACAGTAGAGCCAAGAACCCTGAGGTTAACCCCTAGGTAATCTGATTTCTGTCCACTTAACCTTCCTGAAAGTCTAGAGATCCATTTTCTTTTATCTCTGAATTCTCAGACTCCACTTTTTTATGAGTGAAGAGTTTTGTAGTGCAGATATAATATAGTCATTGTACTGAAAGCACCTGTGGTCGGGGAGGACAGATGACTTCACTTGGGACCAAACTGGAAATGCTTTTATCACACTATGTTACTACTGCTAAATCTATGCTACAGAAAGAAACCTTCAAATTTACCAAGATGTATGTACCAGAATAAGCAGGTGGCACAGCATATAATGCTGAAAAAGTAGTGACAAGGCAAATGTCTATCAATAATAGCTATGTCCTACTGGGATTCAGTTGTTTAATATACAGATCTTAGCAGAAACAAGGTAGTTTAATATATACTGAAGTGAAACTATGCTGGTGCTAATAATTAATAAACAAAAGAAGTTTCAAAACAGTATGTATGGTGGAAAAGAGTGGGTTTTATAATATATTTAAATGTATTAGTAAAAAATTAGGGGATTTTTCACATGTGAACTTTTGTATGAAAAAATAATTTAAAATAATTACCTGCAAGTTCCCACTATTCACTCCTCTGCCCCTCCCAGCTCCCTCCTATCCCCATGTACATCCATCACTCACTTCTGAGACCACTGGAGATTCGTCCCAGACTGAATGGAGAAAGCCTGCACCATTTTCTGCTGCTCTTGGGAGAGGGTGGGCCCAAAGATTGAGGTGGTTGTGGGCACATGAACAGAGAATGAACTCTGAGTCTCCTTGAGGGTGGCATCCCTCATAAACAGCTCATCATTCACAACACATAGACTGTAGAAAAATAGGACCTTAGAAAACTGGTGGAAGGACGATCCCACACTCCCAACAATGATCCCATTGCCACTCAGCAACCAGATTCCTTCTATTTATAACTTCTATTTATAGCTTGCCCCAGACCCCCTCCTCCAGATTCTTTGGCAGGTAGCTCTGCCCCTCCCACAGAGATCAACCTTGGAGAGATTGTCTACCAGCCTCACTAGACTTGTAAGTTTAACACCAAAGCATTTACTCTTTAAAACAGCCCAATAAAGAAGACATTCTAATCCCATTTTCAGAGGAAGACACTGTGTCACAGAGAGATGATGTGACTTCACTACAGTATATTTCTAGTGAGTGTTGGGGTCAGGAAGAGAACCCAGTGCTCTACCTCCAGAGCCCATTATGCTCTCAACCCCTGTGCTGGACTGCTCCCTGGATCTATCTGTTGGCTTCCCACGACACTGAGGAAACCCCGAGGACCTGCACCACCACATTCCCACACCCGTGAGCCCAGGTTGGGCTGGGTATTCTCACCAACGGCACAGGACTCACCTGGAACTGCTGGCAGGTGTAGCGATGAAGGTCCGAGAGAAGGCACGCACAGAACCCTGAGACTTTCCTTCCACTTCGACAATAAACAACAATACTCCCTTAGAGTCACACACACTTCACAAACTCACACAGCGTTCCCCAATCGGGGTCCAACTCAATACTCATGCTCAAGGGGACAACTGTACATTAGGAGTCAGAGTGTTGGGAATGGGGAAGGCGACAACAGGGGCAATCTGCTCCCACTGATAAGGCACCCTACTATGCTCTGGGCCCTGAGATAACCACTTCACATGTTCACTTGATTCATTTTTCCAGCCACCCAAGAGGTGGGTATTATTAGCTCCACTTTGAAAATGAGAAAAATGAGAGATTAGGCAATAGGCCCAAGTTCTCAGAGCAAGGATCTGGGATGACAGCCATCAAACTCCACAGTGCATGTCCCTAATATCCAAGCTATGCCATCATGGATGCAGGTCAGACCACAAGAGTTTGGGGGAAGAAGAAAGGTGGAAGGAGAAAGAGGGAATAGCAAGAAAGGAAAATGAATTGGGGAAGCTAGGAGAGTTCTGGGAGTGAGCAGTGAGGTAACTGGGGAGGGGACTCTACACATACTCACCTTCCTTGAACACCCCATTGACAAAAAAAGAAGAGCATCCTTTCCTGAAAGGGAAAAGCCCAGGCACAGAGTCATCACCTATACCTCCTACCCACCTGCGTCTTTCTGGGCCGGCTGAGGGAGGAAGCAGGTGCTCACCGTCTGGAACCACATGTCCACCACGAAGGAGTTGAGGTCATGCTGAGTTTTGGGCAACACACAGAGGGAGCACACAATGTCATGTTTTGTATGCTTCAGGAGCTGAACCCGCAGGTCTGTGGGGAAAGGAGAGCGAGGGTCAGGGTAGCCACACCCTGGGCCCTATGACTGATCCCTTCACACCCCTTTCCCTGCTCAATTTTCCCCATCACACACGCACAGGGGTCCTTGAGGTTCTTCATATTCCTGTTATCCTTGAAGTACTCACATAAGCTGCTTCTAGGAGCAAAAGAAACAAGAGGTGGTGGTCAAGCCAGTGTGCCTGTTTTCAGGAACTGGCCAGTGTCTGCTGGGGAGACACAGGGCTCAGGAGCAGAAGCTGCACTGTGATACTCACGGGGATGGGTCCTCAGGGTTGAAGGGTATGGTCAGGGAGAAGCAGGCTTTGTCGTGATAAGCACCCAGGAGACCCTGTCGGTCTCCAGAGTCATAAATCAAGTAATATCTGTGGGGGAACAATGAAGACAGTCAATCTCTATGGTCTTGATCTCAAGTGAAACTTGGAAGTCCCTGTAAGCAGACCTGTGCTGGGATGGCCTGGTCTCCCCATTCCTGGTGTTCTCGGTGGTACTTACTGTTGCAGGAATTCCATGACTAGACTCTTCAGCGTCTCAGATGTTTTGTGGCTTTCCTGGAATCAAAGGACATTTGAGACTACATTGGTGATAAAGCCTCCTTTGCAATACCCTCAATGTTGTTGATCTTTCTTCCTCACCTTGCAGGGATTTATTAAGTAGGGTTTGTCAATGTCAATGATAATTGGTGGAGGTAATGCCTGGCCATCCTGCAAAAGAGAAGAGGAAGTCATCAGTGCAGCCCAGGGAGATGGTTCTGGATGATCAGGCAAAGTATGGGCACAGGAGATGGGGGGGTCAGAGGTCAGGTGTAAAAGGGCCCTGTAAATTCTACTGGCAAGATTACAGGGGCATCTTTATCATGAGGTCATGGGAGTCTCTACTGTTATGCAATTTTTGTGTAGGTGTTTGTGTGTGTGTGTGTGTATGTGTGACTCTGTATGCATGTGTGTGTAGGAGAGTATGTTAATGTTTTTTTTGAGGAGTCCATGTCCCCTAAAATGTATAAAGTTCTGAAGCAAACATAATCGAGGCAAGATCCAAAGGGCTTAAGGCCAGGTGGGAAGGTCATCAATGTTAGTATGAGACAATTATGAATGAAGGCACTTACCAGGCGTAACAACTTGGGGAATAAATTCCTGATGGCACTGTCCAAATCCAAAAATAGAAAGGAGTGGTTGATAGTCTACTTCCATTTAGTTAAAATACTGATGATATAAACAAAGATCAGTGTGTTCTGCCCACCCAGTAGCCCTCTTTTCCCACCTCAGCCTCTGAGTTCAAAGGTTCTGGGTCCGCTTCCCTGCTGAGCACTGAGCATCTGCCATATGGAATGTCTGAAAGGTGCAGTCACCACACCTCTCTCCACACATTCACATTCGTGTTAGCTTACGTTCTCTCTTTCTCCTTCCCTCATTCCTTTTCACTCCCTCCCTCATCTTATCCCCTCTTCTCTCTCTCTATCCTCCTGGGTAGCTCCCACATAAGCTGCCCTGTCTCCCTTCTCCAGTGCACAAGAAGCAGAATTTGGATCCCAGAGTCCAGGGTTCTGATCCCTTCTTGCCTCCATTCCTTTCTCCAAGTCCCAACTGAAGGCTCTGGAGAGAAGAGGAAATGTGGTGGGAGTCCAGGGCTCTGCTTTCCTCATTGGAGGTCCAGCATTCTGCCAAGACCATGACAACCCCAAGGATGGCCTGGGATAGTGGGGCAGGGAGGTGACTGAGTGGAGCTCAGAAGGCAGGGAGGGAAAAGGAGGGGGATGAAGATAGAAAAGGAGCGAAGATAAGAAGGGAGATAGGGAAGACAGTAATAGAAAAAAAGGAGAAATAGAAAGGAAAGGGAAAGAAGCTCTATCATGGAAGTTAGAGTAAGGGAAGAAGAGAAAAGAAAGGGGATATGGCTCTCCAGCTGAAGCCCTTTCTTTATGTATCCCTGGCCAGCCTTGGGTCCCAAGACAAAAGAGAAAACATGCATGTGTTGGGCTGTGGATCCATTGAATGCTGGTCGAGCCTTTGTCACCTGTTGGAGCTCATTCTGAATGGGGCATGAGAAACAGCAGCCACAGGGACAGGAGACCTTCCTCAGAAGGAGTAAAGGGTCAGGCCCCAGCTCAGCATGGGGTTGAGGGTCTGTGGCCCCCTCCTATGATCACTGCCTTCTCTCTTCATGGCTCCTGTGCACCTGTGCCTGTCTTAGCTGGTTCTTTGCCTGAGGAATCATTCCCATGTTAGGCTACTTGGGGACCCTACGAAGGACCAAGTAGGAAAATATGATGTGTAGAGGGAGGGAAGGGCAGTGCTCTGAAAGGCCTGTCCTTCTGTCTCCTCAACCCCCTCTGCCCTCTGCCTTCCATTGCTGCCTTGGGAGGTCCTCTGCTCACTGGCAGTAGCTCACTTCTGGCCTCTTAACTAAGGGACCCCTGGTTTCTTTTAAAGAGGTCCCAGGTCCTTGATTCGGGTAAAGAAACAAATGTCATGATGATAAACACCTGGAGTCTCAGCACTCAGCATGGGGTAGCAAAGTTTTCCCATATCAGCTTTGGATTAGATGGGAGACCATTCAGGAGCACAAAAAAGAAGATTCCTCCCCCAAAAAGATTAATAAAACTATATGAGCAAGAAAGCCTGTCTTAGCATGGGGCCATGGGCTAGAGGACGTTTCTCAGTCCAGATCAGCAGTATATGCCTCAAGGCTTGTCACTCTTGGTCCTGGGGAGGAGCGGGGAGCGTTGCTTCCTGGAGCACATTCTTGGGTGTGCATGGTAGCAAAATCTAGGTACAAAGTCGGGAAACAGACCCCAAGCCAAGGGAACAGGTGAGTAGGTCAGAGGAAGGAGAGGACACCTGCTGTAGGCACAAGTGAGGAGCACAGAAAAGACAAAGCAAAGCCTGAGGTCCTACCAAAAAAAACAAGGCTGCCACCTTCTGCAGAGGGGCACGGTTACAGGTAGTTCAGGCTCCCAGGGTGCAAGGTCCCCAGAAAGGGTGAAGGGGTTTCACACTGACCATATATAGGTGGACTGGTCTGGGAAGGTGCCGCACAAGGGGTTCCCATCCAGCCAGAGCTCTTCAAGCTTCAGCCCTTTCATCTTGCTCAACTCCCAGGTAGAGTTCAGCTGAGAAATATAGGGATGAAGTTGAAGAAGACAGAAGTAAGAGGGACATCCAAGCTCCTGCAACCCATCTTCCACCCTCCCCCTCAAGTACCTTTAGCTGTCCACTGTCATCACTCTGATGAGCACCTCCCCTACTCTCAACCCAACTTTGATCTCTCTCCATCTTCTCACCTCATTTCTAGAGAGATTCAAGTTCTTGACTGTGGGAGCCATATGTATAAGGTCAGACAGGCCATCCAGCCGGTAAAGTTTGTTGTTGCATAAGTTCAAAGATAACAGCTTTGGGGAAGAATTAGAGTGATGGTCACTAGTCAGGGCCTTGCAGACAAATCTCCTGTCTATCCCATCTGTTCAGCCCCCTACCATAACACCAGACTGGGCCTAAGGTCTCACCTCAGGGAAGTTCTTCTCAATGATTTGCAGGGTGGCAGTCATGCAGTTTCTTCGATTCAGGATTATATCAATGTTAAAGCCCACCAAGTCTTGAAGAAGCCAAGAGGAGAAATCGGAAAGCTGAGAGGGGTCCAGGGACAACACCAACCCCTCCTGCGTTTTCATCTCTAACTCTCCCTCCCAGGCAGACTACTCTGCCCTCTCAGCCACAGAATTACTGCTATCAGCCATACCTGGGTCAAAGCGGAGCATCTGGAGGTCAAGAGCTTTCTGGGAGATATCATACCGTTTGCTTATAGTCAGCTGCAGAAGGAAATGGAAATGGCACTCAGAGCCTGTGGTGGTGACAGGGAAATCGAGGGCTGGAGAAAGGCAAATGGGTCAAGGGGCACATATGTGCCTTCAGTGTGCATTACCTTTAACTGCTCCATTTCTTCTGGCTCCAACTTATCCCGCACAGAATAGGGTACAGCAGAAGAATTGACAAAGATAGGTATCTTCAGGAAGAAAAGGTGGGTGAGCAACAAGAACTATAGTTCCAAAGAACACGACCAGCCCGACTGTCCTCCTGCCCCGGGACTAGATACACGTAATGCCCTTGACACGCACCTTTCGGTTCTCCTGGTCACAAATCTTGTAGCTGACATCCATCAATGCAGAGGCGGTGCTAATATCCTGGACAAAGAACAGGGCCCGTTTTTTCACATAGTGGAACTACAGGGATTGAAACAACAACAGTATCAGAGAGCAATGGCTGCTGCTGAGCCAGGTCTCTTCTGCTTCCCCGTGTCCCCTCATCTGACTTTATCATCCTGTCTTACATCCACTGGAGTGAAGGGGACACTGCAAAGGCTCTGGATTGAATTAATTAGCCATGTCTTGTCATACTTTATCCCATCAGGAACCTAAGGGTGAAAAGAAAGGAAGGGAGAGAGGGGGAACAACATGGAAATAAGGCTGGAGAACAGATCCAACAGTGTTCTTTTCTGACCTCCTACTGGACTCTAAAGGCTTTCTAAAACAGGGACTGCAGTCATGACTTCTTAAGTTTTTGCCAAATATGGAGTTCCTTAATCCCGTAACTCTCCATTCAAAGCTCTCATACAAAGTCAACTCGATGTGTTGGATGTGATCTTCCTTTTATAAATTTCCAGGAGATCCTACCTAGTGCACACACTGCTTGCCCCTGACAAGATCTCCAGAGACTTGGCCCCCCATCTCCTACATTCGGCTTGAGCCAAACTGAGGCAATCCAGAGTGGAGTTGCTCCATCTTTTGACACTAGTTATACCTTTGCCTTTAGACAGTCTCTTCCATTCTGCCTACAGTCAGCCTGTCTCCTTTATATTGTTTTTCTGAATTTTCCTTCAGATAAACAAGAATGTTAATTCCTAGTAATAATAAGGAAAGATTACACACTGTCCCAAGCAAAGTACCTAGCATCTCAACATGAGAACAACATGACTCCACCTGACCTTTCTCTCCTGGACATTCTATGTTCTCAGAAACTTACTGTGATCTTGAACCAGTTCTCCAAGGTTCATTTTGTGTGTTCTTCCCCGCTGCTCCCTCAAGAGGTTTTGTATCTCTCCAAACAGTAATCTGGATACGGCCTTCATTGTTCCATTCCACTCTCCTCTTGCTGCATCTGACTGTATAGGGAGTGCTTCAGAGATGTATATAGGGATGGAAGCAAATAGGAGAAAGACCATTAATGTTAAGAAGTCTTCTATGCGCCCTCCCCTCTCCAACACCAGGACTACACTTAGGACTGCTCAATCATGATTTCACTTCGAGCGGTCTTCATTTTTCCAATGACAGAAGAAGACCACGGAGAGTGAAAGAGTTGCACACTCTTGGGGGCCGCTACATGCAAACCAGGCTGCCCAGTCACTTACTGCCTTAGTTGGGGCTCCTCCTGGACAGCGCTCAACCCTTCATTCTCCTGGAGGTGGCAAGGCTGAGGCTCACATCCACCACATTCATAACGAGGGTTCCTCTTGTCAAAATTACCTTGGAAAGAACCCCAACCTCTCTTGCTTCTTTGAGGTGAGCTACCACGATTATTGTCTTCTGAAAAGGGGAACAAAAATACAAGTTTGAAGACGCATCTGTGGCCCACTTACCATGTACCACGACTTAGGCTAAAACCACGGTAGGGCAAGCGAAATGCCAACCTCCCTTAGGGACGAATCACACAAACCCCAACAGGAAAATCCGCGCCTGTCTAGGTAGGAGAGGCTTACTGACAGGTGGTGCCATCACCAGAGAGCTCATGCTGGGTGAGAAGGAAGAGGAGGAGGAGGAGCCGGAGGAGGACGAGGAACCTGTGTTGAATCTTTTAAATGAGCACGATTTATAAAGAACAGAGGTGTATGCATCTATGCGATACACTGGACACAAGCCATACACCAGGCAGGTATGAGAAGCTTGGCTCTCTCAGGCCTCTCTAACAACTACAACAGTACCTGGGAGGCAAACAAACTCTGTTATGCTTCCCAAACCCAGTCAGCCACCAAACTGATTCCACTAATACTCAGCAAGCTGTGCTTCCCTTGCCAGCGCAGTGCAAGCTTTAATGTCAGGTAGAACAGAGGTAACAGCCCCCTAAACTCTCTCCCTCCCTCCAGCCTTGCTCTCAACAATACTCTGAATTATCCAGCATGAGATTTCTCTTTGCCCAGTCTGAAATGCTTTTCAGCTCAGAGACAGCTCAGTCTATCATCAACTCTCCTATACCAACGGTTGAAAGAAGAACTGGAATGATGCACCAACTACCATTTCCAAGTCTCTAGGGGGTCTTCTTTTCTCTTTCTTTCTTGTTTCTACTTACTTACTTACTTCTTTCTTACTTATTTATTTTATTAAATTTATTGGGGTGACATTGGTTAATAAAATCATATAGGTTTCAAGTGTACAATTCGATATGTCACATGTATATTGCATTGTGTGTCCACCACCTAAAGTTAAATTGATTCCTAATTTGATTCCACTGTGGTCAGAGAACATACTCGGTGTGATTTCAAATCTTTTTAAATTTGTGGAGGCTTGTTTCAAGGCCCAGAAGATGGCCTATCTTAGTGAGTGTAACACAGACACTTGAAAAACATTATACCCTGCTGCCATTGGGTGGAGAGTTCTATTCGTCACGTCAGTCCCATTAGTTTATTGTGCTATTCAGATCTCCTATATCCCTGTTGATCTTCCCTCTAGTAATTCTATGTCTTGCTGAGAGGGGGTGTTGCAGGCCCCAACTCTTATTATGGCCTTGGCTATTTCTCCTTTCAGCTCCAGCAGTTATTGCTTCATGTACTTTCAGGCTCTGTTGTTTGGTGTGTACACACTTGGGATCCTTATGTCTCTCTGGTGGATTGACCCTTTTATTATTATGTATTGCTTCTCTTCCTCTCTTATTCATTTTCTTTGCTCTGACATCTACTTTATTAGACATTGTAGCCACAGGTGTGCTTATAAAGTGTCTTGGTTGTATTGCACCCTGTATCCACTCCTAGGACTTGTATTGCTGTTCACAACCTCCCCCTCACCACCGCAGATGCTCTCACCATGTATGTATGGAAAGATTTGGAAGCTTTCTGGCATCTACAGGAATAAGATAGTCTCAGTTCTGCCTCCCATATCTGGATTCACTAAAGGTGTTTTATTTTTACCACGTTCAGCTGAAACAGTGTACTAGCAGACAACAACACTAGCGGTTTGGGGAGAGGGAGGATCATGGCAATTAGACTGTTAGAAACCAACTTCTGTTTGGTGTTAATACCTAAGGTTTTCTAGCTTTGTGTGTTTTACGTCTTGCACAATAATTACTCTGTGTTGACTCAGAACCACTTACGAGTAATCTCCGTTCACTGCTGATTACTCCACGGTGTACTGATGACAGCCAAGGCTCATGTTAACTCCTCTGGGGTGTCGTTGCTGTCACTGTGTGGCCCACTCTCAGGACAATCCTGCAACTCACAACCTTTGGCATCTACTGCCTTGGCCAAGACACCAACATGCATCTACTGGATTATGCTGCCTTCCAACTAGTCCCTCTGCTTTCATCCTTGCCTGCTCACCATCTGTGTTTCAACCCAGCAGTGGAGCATTAGTCAAATTATTCCACTCTCTGCTCAAACAATATAACAATGTTTAAAAAAAAACATGAGTTCATGATCCTATGAAACAACACTTAACAGCAGGAAATCAATGCATTTTCATGAAAATCCATCAATAAAAGTAAAAAATCAAATACTAAAGAGAGGATTAATGGTACAGGGTACATGTATGGCGTATAGCATGAGCCAGAGTGTTTGCGAGGATCGACATTACTTCAGAAATAATGTCACTGAGGGAAAGTGTAAAAGTGAGCTAGCTAACAGCTACAACAATCTCCATAATGCCCAACTAAGTAGGTTGGGTGCATGAACAAGGCCAGAGCCCTCCCTCCTCAAGGCGATACAGACAAACTGATCTCAAGCATGGCATTGTTTGAGGAATTTCACAGGAGAGTGGTAAAAGCCACAGAGGTACCACACACACACTTACTGAACATTCGCATCTCAGTGTGACTCCTGTCTCACAGTCATACTTCCAGAATCAAAGATGACAACAGTATTATAAAGGTGCTCGTGCCTCTCGCCCTGGCTGCTAAGTTCCCACTCATGCTCCAGCAGGTTTTAGCTGATCCTCCCAGAAAGAAAGAGTCGTCGTGAGTATCCTTTAAGATATCATGTGTGTTCATATGGTTATTTCCTGTGTCATTTTGGATTCTGCCTACATCATTGCTATGCCACTGAGTACATGGCACGGCATTTCTGCTATGGTAGGGAAGGAATGGAGTGAGAAGTAAACCCATACTTGCCCAGCAGCAACCAACATTTGCTCTGTGTTGGGCGGACTCACTAGATTTCTTTGACCTCCTTACAGATGCCCCATGGAGGAGTGCATTCATGGTCCCTTTTCAGCTCATGAATATTGGGCTCACAGGTGTTAATTACAATTTTCAGGATTTCTCAGCCAAGTAAGTGGTAGAACAGGAAGAAGTGTGTCCTTGCCTATTGGTCTGTATTCACGTCCTAAGTTATTCTCCAGCTCCTGCAGTGGTTCTCTTTCAATGGTAAACTTTCAGGTCTCAAGAACAGATCAGTGAGAAGACAGGAGATGATATTTTGTTCTTAGGAGCTAGTCCCTCCTGCTTGGGCGGGCCCGGGTGTTTGACCAAGTGGAGAAATCTGTCTTGGGCTAGATGGAAAAACTGGATTATAGATTTCAGATTAGGGGTCACTTTGAGTTGGCAATGTCTGGCATATAACAGAGGCCTAATTAGTATGTTAAAGGAATGTATGTAATGTAGATTGGGATCATCAGCAAAACCACTTTAGAGCATGCATCCATCTTATATACATTTCTACACTCCTCTATTTATTCCAAACAAATTTAGGCTGCAGAATCATTTCATGGCATACTCTGTAAAACTACTGTGATTTGAAATTTTTGCAAAATTAATATTTTTTTCATTGGTGTACAGTTGGAAAGAGAGTAAAGTCCCTCCTGTTGACTAACGCTAAAACTACAGCTTTTCTGATGTCAGGAAAGGAAGCTTTTATAAACAGTGGTTACAGAAATGAGAGAAGAAACCTTCCTTGTATCCAACAGACATATCTCCCTGGAACTCTGGTGTGTGTAGGAAGAAAGTTGTGGTCTACAGATATGTCTGTGGTGCTCAGCTTTGAGACAGACAGCATGTATGGCCTGTGTCTCAGAGGAAGGGGAACGTGTATGTGAGCATGGGTGTGTGCTAATAGTTTCTGTTACACATTTTTTATAATTAGTTTATAGATACATACATTCCAAGTCATGTTGGTAAATGCATTGCCTCACAAAACTGGATCTTACGTATATTTTGTTTTCATGTTACTATATACTACATATGGCTCAATTTTGGTCTTTCCTTAATACGCTGTTTTGTTTTGTTTTGTATTTACATATTGGTGTTGACATTTGAATTATTTAAAAAAAATAAAGTAATAGAATTCTCTATAAAGAGCATTCCATTGATGGAGGCCAAATTACCAAGTGGAGCATGGCTTGGGTTTCTGGGGAGGTCCAGGATTTGAGGCCCTGCTCTAAAGCTTCCCAGAAATAGCACATGAATTTTTTATTGTTAAAAAAATCTAAATTAAAGTTTATTATTTTTTTATTGAGGAAACATTGATTAATAACTTTATATAGGTTTCAGGTAGACAACACTGTCATTCAAAATCCATATTTCTATAGCATGCTGTCAACCAAAAGTCTAGTTTTAATCAATCACAATACATCTGACCCCCTCTACCCATTTTGCCCTCCCTTCATCCCACTTCCCCTCGAGTAACCACCACCGTGTTGACTGTGTCTATGAGTTATTTTTGTTTTGTGTTGTTTGTTCACTTGTTTCTGTTTTGTTTTGTATTCCACAAATGAGTGAAATCATATGGTTTCTGTCCTTTTCCGTCATACTTACTTAGCATAATACTCTCAAGGTCCATCCCCGTTGTCGCAGATGGCAATATTTCATTTTTTATGGCTGAATAGTATCCCATTGTATAGATACACCACAACTACTTTAACCATTCATCCACTGATGGACACTTAGGTTGTTTTCACATCTTCGCTATTATAAATAATGCTGCAATGAACATAGGGGTGCGTATATCTTTTCAAATTAGTGTTTTCACATTCTTCGATAAATACCCAAGTGAGGAATTGCTGGATCACATGGCAGTCCTATTCTTAATTTTTTTTGAGGACCTCCATATTGCTTCTTATAGTGGACACACCAATGTACAATCCCACCAATGGTGTAGGAGAGTTCCCTTTAGCACGTGAACGTTTTACAATATAAGACACAGTTTACTAAGGATGTTTAATGATATTTCCACCAATATACTTCTCCACTAACAGTGCATGAGAGCCTAATTCCCTACAATATGCTTAACCATTCTAAAGTCACCTTCACTTTGATCCAGACACTTCACCATTTGGACATAGCCATCAAATTACTCTCTGCCTGAATAGATACCTATAATTATGTGGCTTTGCTTTACAGGCTCTTTAACAGAGAAGGATGATGGGGCCAGAGACTGTCTGATATGGTCACAAAAAGGGTAGAGATGATTGTCTTTGGGATCAAGGATAGATGGGAAAAGGCCAAGGGATGGATGTATGGGTAAATACGATGAGGGTGGGCACTGGGAAGAGAATAAAACACCTTTGGAAAAGGCCTATGACGTACTGAATTCATCCCGGCGACACACATCTAGTCTGAGAAAGGAGAGACAGTACAGGGGGACGACATGTGATGATGGGTCTCTCCGACAGAAGGCTGGAGTTCAGGGGATCTTAATTCACACACACCACATCCACCACACTGCCCACCAGACTTCGAGTGAGTCCCATCCCAGTGATCAATTCAGCCCTAACACAGAGTCCCACAGTATTGGTTATGGGCCTAGGATTTGAGGTCAGATTGTTATAAAAGGTTTGACTACTAATGGTAAATTCTATGGTCCAGAGCAAGTAACTTTGACCCCATGGTGACTCACACAATTATTTCCCCCTTAACTTGAGGACAGTATTAGTTCGTACCTCATTAGGTAATTTTGAGCATCAAGTTAATATACAGAACGAGTTAATATACAGAACTACATGGAAAGCACCTAGAGGAATGCCTGTGACTTAATAAGCCTTATAAGAAAGTTAGCTATTACTAGGTCAGCACAATGGCTGGTTTGTAGTAACGGGAGAATATGTATTGTTGGTGTTCATTGTTACTGGTCCCCCAGAAGATGAGAAACAAAACAGATGGGTGTATGGGAGAAGGTTCTGGTGTCAGCTATTAACATCTGCCACCATTCAATACTCCTTCATAGAAATGATAAAATAAAAAACACACACACAAACTAGGAGTGGAAAGAACCATCACTAATCAACAGAGAAGTACAAATAAAAATCATGTGATATCACCTAACACCATTAGGATGACTACTATAAAAAAAAGTGTTGGTGAGGATATGAAGAAATTGGAACTGTAGTGCATTGTTGCTGGAACAAAACATAGTGCAGCCTCTATGAAAAACAGTACGGAGATTCCTCAGAAAATTGAAATCGACATACCATAGGACCCAGAAATGCCCCTTCTGGGTATATAGCCAAAAGAATTGCAAGTAGAGTGTCAAAGAGACATGTGTACACCTATGTTGGTAGCAGCACAATTCCCAATATACAAGAGATGGAAGCCACTAAAATGTCCATCCATGGATGAATGTATAAACAAATTATGATATATACCTACAACATAATATTATTCAGCCTTAAAAAATGAAAGAAATCCTGACACACACTACAACATGGATGAACCGTAATAACATTATGCCAAGTGAAATAAACCAGACATGATAAGACAAATACTGTATGTTTCCACTTATATGAAGTACCTAAAGTAGTCAGATTCATAGAAACAGACAGTAGACAGTGGTTATGAGGGACTGGGGGAGAAGGGGCAGTGCGGAGTTGCTGCTTAATGTACAGAGTTTCAGATTTGCAAAATGTTTCACAACAATGTGAATATACTTAACAGTACTGAATACTTAAAAATGGTTATGATGGTAAATTTTATGTCATGTGTTTTTTATTGAATTTCTAAAAACACATTACTGTATGATTGCACAGAAGGAAAGTCATGTTATGTTTAGGTGTGTAAATATAAACATGAAGAAGTCAAGGAAAAGTAACACATGAGAATGGCACGCGTGTTGTAACATGAGCAGTTGGAATGCAGAGTATTTATACTTTCGTGCCCATGCTTTACTTGAATAAAGGGCTGGGGGAGAGAGGTTTGGTGGGTGCTTCGGGTGAAGCACTGTTCCTATTGACTCGTTACCTAGCATAATAGAAACAATTCATTATTGATAATCAGATCCACCTGTCTTCTCTGACTAATAGGCTGCATCACTTTGGACGATTCACCCAACTTTGCTTGATACCAAATTCCTTATATGTAAACATCAGGGATTAGGGCTAACCACTACCTTGATCAAGATATAAAGCATATACCACACTCAAAAGGTTCCCAATTTATCTTTTCATCTCCCAGCTCCATGCAACCATGATCTGCTTTCTGTCACTGTATATTAGTTTTGCCTGCTCCATAATTTCATACAGATGGAGTCATTCATCCTATGTGCCTTGTGCCTGGCTCTTTAAGTGAATGTAATGTTTTTGAGGCCCATCCATGTTCCTGCCATTTTTATTGCTGAGTAATACCCACTTGATGAATCTGTTTACCTCTGTAATGTTTTAATGAGGTTTCAGGAGCAAGTAAAAGTAGATCTTTGTGTTAAATCAGCCATCTTTCTTGAACAGTCTTCTATTCTTTATAATTGATATAATTTCTTCCTTTATCACCCCTTTATTTCTCCAGGGAAGTATTATCTCAAGACCTTTTCTGGCCTTTCCTATTTTGCTATTACCTCAATGCAAATCATTTGATTTGCTGAGTTTGTTCTGTCCTTTCCATGCTTACCCTGGGTAGCGACTGTCTCTTGCAGATGAGACTTCACTGCCTACTCAGCCCTGGGCTCCTGGGTTCTTGGCTTTAATCTGCACCTTGTTCTGGCTTCGCCAGTGGTTTACGTTCCTCCCTGGACCTACCACTGGTGGCCCCTGCTTTATCACTATGCTTTCCCATTTCTTTTCTCTATTTTAAAGAGATTATTCTTTCTTACATGAAAATTATTCTTTCATGCTCCCAGTATAGCTTGTATTTATAATTGGGGAATAATATACATATTTATCATAGAAAAATATTATTCCAAAACCAGAAGTATAAAATTTTCAAATTAAGTATTGTAAAATGTTTGCACTCTGTACAATTAGTCCTCAAACTTGTTTATATGTGAGACACTTGGCGAGATTGAAGTAATTACCAGCAGCAGGTTGCACCCACAGCAATTAACGTAGAACTGGGGTCAGACCCAGGCAACCACATTTTTAAACTCTCTGTGTGACTGCACTGTGCACCCAAGGTTGAAAACCACTCTTTTGAAATATCAGCTTTTGGTTCATGCTAGCCAGAACTTCCTAGGAATGGCCGTCATCTCATTTTGCTGATTCTCTACTCAGTGTTGTTCTGGGGTGCTAGTGATTCCATTAGCTTACAGCAGGGGTTGGCCAACTATGGCCCATGGGCCAAACCTTGCCTGTGGCTTGTCTTGGTGGGGCCTGAAAAGAAAGAATGGTTTCTACAAATTTGAGTTGTTGAAAAATCAAAAGAATAATATTGCTTGACACATGAAAATTATTTGAAACTTACATGTCGGCATCCATAGATAAAGGTTGATTGCAACACAGCCATACTGTTATCTATTGCAGCTTTCATTCTATAATACTGGAGCTGAATAGTTACAACAGAGACCAAGTGGCCCACGAAGCCTCAAGTATTTGTGAATCTGGACCTTTCCAGAAGAAGTCTGTTGACCTCTGGCTTAGAGGAAGTGTCCTAAAATCAGACGCACAGTAACCCTGGCAATGGCTGACAGCTCTTTTGGCAAATCACAGAAAGAAGATTTACTGTAGTGACTTGTGACCTCATTGTAGGATCTTCTCCTCAGCAGTTCATTCATTCATGGTGTTCTGGGTCAGGGGCGGAAAGTGAGTAAGGGACAACCATTCACTATCAAGTTGGCTCAAGTCACCAGAGCTAGAGTTTCATTTATACATATTTTATGTACTTATATTTTATTACAAATAACTATGTATATTTTATTTTTTATACTGATCAAATGCAACTTTTGAAGATGTTCAAGTATTTCAAGATCTAAGGGATCTGTTAATCAATTAGCCACATTCAAGGTTTGCTGTAGGTCACACCAACGTGACTACCCTTCCATCCTTGCTGCCTATTAAGGTAAACAGCATTCACCTTGACCCGGCAGGTTAAGTGCTTCTACTTGGCCTTTGACTCCAAGATCGCAACATCCCCACTGAAATGAGAGTGACCATGTCAATGCCAGATCTCCCATCTCATCTGTGGCCTACACAAGTCAGCCACTTCAGAACTCTTCAAAGATGAAGATGTCCTTCTTGGCTCTATGTTTCTCACCACTGTGGGTGAAAGGAGTCCCTAACGGCAGCTGCTTGGTCCACCCACACACTGACATTAAAGGCACTTCAATTCAAGTGACCACAGGTGGTATCTTTTGTGACTGTTTTACCATGGCGTGCCTTGTCATACCAATGTTTCATTCTCTAATGTCCTTACTATCTTCCAATCCAGCTAGGTCTGGTGGACCCCAGATCCTAATTTCCTTCGGGGCCCTTTGCTCACATCCATTTTTTGGTGTCAAGTACTCTGTTAATCAAGGTTCCCACTTGCCTGTGCCACAATCCATCCTAGCTATTTCATAAAAATAAGACATCTTTAATAAAATATATTACATAGCATACAAGAACTTTGTGAGGGCCAGAAAAGTGGGTCTGGATGCTGCACAGCCAGGGAAACCCATTCACGCTATGGGGCTATGATAGCAGAAAACACCACTGCTGTCTGCCAGCTACTTGACATGTGTGACAGAGACTGAATTCTAGAAACTCTGCCATGATGCGGAGACCTCTCCCATCTTACATAACTGACCCTGAACGTGGCCTCCACATTCTCGGTTCCACCTCCAAGGCTCACTGCAATGCATATGTTTGATACACGGAGATCTGTTGGGACTCTAGACGCAAGGGGCTCTAGTGCATGCACACGCACACTCACATAGGTCCCCATTCTTGTTTAGCTTTTCAATCACTATAGTACAGGAAAGCATATGAGTGTTCACGAGTGTCACTCTACTTGCCAAGTAAGCCAATGCATAGTACATTTCACAGAACCTATATATATATATATATATATATTTTTTTTTTTGCTATGGTAAATGATATATTCACAGTGAAACTGTTACTTTCTATTTGTTGCGATTATTTTGTGTGCATTAGTCTTACATCCAGTAAACTTGGTAATAGATATTATTTTTGTAGATTCTCTTGCATTTTATATGAACACAATCATACTTACACTTTTGTTTCTTTTCATGTTTATACAATTATTAATTTATGTATGTATGTATTTATTCATTTATTTTGCCTGACCGCAATGCCTAGGAGACTCAGTTTAGACCTTGAGCAGAAGCGATTATGAGTCATCCTTGCCTCTTCTGATTTACAATGAAATGCTTTTAATGTTTTAGTATTATGTACGGTGTTTGTTGTCGGTTTTTTAAAAACCCATTATTGGTATTAAGAAAATATCCTTTGATTTCCAGATAGCCGCAAATTATCGTTGTTGCTGTATAATTTTGATTGGTTGTTGAATTTTATTGTACACCTCTTTTCCTGGAATCGTTAAGATAATCATCCTTTTCTTACTCCTTTATCTTATTCACATGTGAAATTACATTATGGATCTCTAATGTTAAACCAAGATTGCAAGTTTGGAGAAACACAGCTTTGTCATCCTGTATTATCTGTTTTACCATTGCTGGATTTAGTTTGCTATCATCTTATTTTTATTTTTATTTTTTGCATTTTTAGAACTAATTAAGATTGACTGGTAATTTTGTCTTCTGTGCATTGTCAAGAATACATTTGATATTGGTACTTTTATTTCTTCAATATAAAAAGATATTTTTACTAGAATTTGTCCATTCAATATAAATGTTCAAATTATCAGCAGCTTTTCCATAATATTTTCTTATCTTTTACATCTTTACTGTAAGTGCAAGCTCAACACCTTTTCCATCCCAAAGTTTCTTAACCGTGCTTTTAATTTTCTTGACCCACCTTGCCAGAGGTTTGTTCATTTTCTTATATATTGGAAGCACTTTTATTCACCTCTTTCATATCTGTTATCTATTTCATTACTTTTGTTATTTTTCCTTGACAATATAGAAAGGCATGAGATGATTTTTATGAAGTATAAGACAAATGAAAAGTCTCTTCATCTACCATCTGGTTTTCTTTTATAATTTTTTATCCTTGAATAGTATGGATATCCAAATATACAATACATTTACTTGGAAAGGACCCATGGGCAATGATGGAGATTTAAATCAAATCTATCATGTCTATTCAATTCCGTTGTTGGAATATCAGATGATTAAGGGAGACAGAATTGCAGCACTGAAGTAAAGGAATTTCTATTATAAGTGTATATGAGCTTCATTTAAGAGGATAACGTACAATGTAGAAAGAAGTAGCAGTAGAAAGAGCATGGACCTTGAAATCCTATACCTATCTGGAATGCTGTCTGTCACTTACTGCCTATGTGATTTTAGGGAATGCTCAATCTCTCTGAGCTTCAGATTCTATCTTGTGGTAGTCAGTAGTGCTGCGTGCCAAGTGTTTCCATTTCTTCCCCGTTCTGGGCACCTGATAGGACTGCACTTTCTGACCTCCTTTATTTGGGTGTGGCTGTGTACATGACTAGTTCAATGGTTTTGAGTGACACGTCTAATTTCTGCGCAAGAACACATGGCTGTTGGCTTGAGTCCCTCTAGGGCCCTCGTCCCCTCAGGCACAGTGACTGGCAATTTCCTAGATGATGGGTGCTCTGTCAGTTTGGCCTCCAAGTCATTCCAATGAGAATTGCTCAGAGCCCCAGCATCCATCACCTTGTGATGGACACGCACCTGCCATGCACATGTAGTACAAGTGAAGAATAAGCTGCTGACATTTGGGGGCCTTCTATTACCACAGAATAGCCCAGCCTTCCTGTCTCATATATCTCATTTGTAAATTAAACCCTCTCAGGTTTTTTTCTAAAAATTAAACAATTTCTACGATGAGGTTGTCAGCGCTTCACATCAAATAGAAACTCAAAAACGGCAGCTATAGTTATTAAATACTAAGCTGGCTTCTTTAAAGTGTAGAAAATTGGAATAATTTTTATAGGTAAGTCGTATCTTGCTCTCAAGAGCGGGGTACTTTATTTGTTGCTATAGATAAGACTTCCTAATGAAAGTGGAAAGATTAAACAAGAGAGACAGAGACTAATACAACAAGATAAAATGAGTTAAAGAATATTACATAGTTTCTTAATAAGAACCATAGGCTATAAATATTAGTGAACATACACCACATCGTTCTTAGTAAACATAGGTACAAGATACTAATGTTTTAGAAGAGAATTAGTTTGAACAGGGTACCTTAAGTTTTCCAAAGAACACTGGTACCTCAAATGGTCTGTGGAAAAATGTTCCACTCCCGTATAAATTGAGGAAACTACCTGCTATAGACTGTTTATGTTTCCACCTAATCTCCAACGTGATGGTATTTGGTGGTGAGGCCTCTGCAAGGTGATTAGGTGACGAGGGAGGTGCCCTCATAAAGGCAATTAGTGCCATTATAAAGAGACCCCAGAGAGCTCTGCTGCCCTTTCTGCCATGTGAGGACACATCAAGAAAAGAACCGTTTATGAACCGGGAAGTGAGCTCCCACAAGACACTGAGCTTCAGTTTTGGACTTCTCAGCCTCCAAAGTTGTGAAAAATAAAGCTGCTGTTTATAAGCCACCCGTTCCGTAGTGTGCTGTTATAGCAGCCTGAATGAATTAAGACACTACTCCTCTCTGAGATTCAAGTCACATATCAGCACATTATCTTTACAAATACTACAATATGGAAATCCTTTTACCTTCGTTTCTGTATGTCCCATATTTCTTTAACGGAAGGGCACATTTTTGTTGTCGCTGTCTCTCTGACATTGTATCTTGTAGCACAAACTTGGAAGTGCTGAAATGAGAGAAATATACAGTGGATATAATATAATTAAAGCAGTGCAACTGATAGTAGTCTTTAACCATTTATCAAACAATATTTAAATTACCCATAATGTAAAGACAGTCCTTTATTTGTTGAACTTTACTCACTGAGTACCATCAACATGAGTTTTATGAAATGCGAGTATCACTTATAACTTTACTTAATATGTTTTCCCCAAATAAATTCCCTTTTGTTTTCCACATGAAGAAAGGAAGAAATTTTCAAGGAGTCTAAGCAGCAATGGTTAGAAAATTAAAAGCTAATAGTGTCCGGTTGGACTAGCTTAAGCCATTTAAAGATCCCAAGCACAAAGGGATTATCACATCCCTCCCCACATCCCCTTAAAAAAAAAACCTACTGTGCAGCCAAGTAAATATAAAAAATAAATTCTGAATCTTCACATGATAGCTACTTTCACACTTTCATTGAAAAAAAAATCGAATCAAATTCTTTTTTAATAAAATCTCTCTCCTTCACTCTCTCGCTATAGAAGTAAATACGAGACAGAAGTTAAAATCAGATTTGGAATCGTCTACGCAAATCGGCATCTAGGACATCTCTGGTGTCCTTAACAAACATGGTGAGAGGAAATCAGAGGAAGTTATCGCAAGGCACAGACAGTGAATATCGCAGGGTGATAAGCAGGAGCACGGCTGTGGTGTGGGGGTGGGGAATAACAAGAGATGGGTAGTCTCACCTGGTGTCCGAAGCCTGATAACTGAGAAATCTGTTAATTCGCCCCGTACACTCTCCTGCAGTGTGCTCTCCTGCTGCGCCTTCCCACGCCGCCAATTCTGGGACAAGTTGTCGTTAAGGACTCCCGTCCTCCGGCCGGATTACTGCTCACCGCGGCAAGATATAAAACGGCAGAACACCGCGGAAGGATATAAATCCGCGGAAAGATACAAATCGCGGAAAAAGATACAAATCCGCGGAAAGATACAAATCCGGGGAAAGATACAAATCCGCGGAAAGATATAAATCCGGGGAAAGAGTGGGATCTGAACCAGAGTCTCACTAAAATTTCCCTGAGCCAAGGCCCCGATGACAGTTCTAAAATTTTTCTAAATCTGCAGGCTTGCCTCCTCAGAAAGCTAACCCTCGCTATAACTCACGAGAGTTTCCCCAATCTAAACGGCGGACCTCATACATGACCATAGTGGGTCATAAGACTGCTGGGCCCATGTAACCCACCGCCGTGGAGCCCTACCTGACTTCCAGTGTCGTTCGTCTCAGCGAGCACAATGCGGAAGTATTCAGTGTACCGCAGCCTTTAACGCGCACGGGGCTGAGTGCTGAGTCTCGCGTGATCATAGCGTGGTATGTAACCATAGAATATATGTGGACAACAGTGATTGGGTAGCAGCTGTGATCACGGAACTGTAAGGGCTTCTTCTATTGATTGTAAGAGCCACATGATGATAGGAGCCACGTGGCCTCTGACTCACGGATCTGCAGAGTCGTAGCCCACACTTTCTCGTGATAGAAATGTCTAAGGCTGACATGTAACCATAGGGTAATACATGACCATGGCATCCATATGACCCTAGGAAACAGTTCACTTATTTGACGTCTAAGGCTGAGTTTTATACGTGACACTAGCTAATAAGGATCAGGTGACAGGAAGAATCCACGTGATTGGCAGAGTTTAAGAATCCACAAGCTCTAGTTTCTAAAATAACTGCATCTACCACATGACTAGAGTGGCAACAGGTCCAGAGAGACCGTGTGAGGTCAGTATTTAAGACTTCCTGGTGCTGACGTGACCAGTTCAGTGCCTGCCACATAATTGTAATGGCCACATGATGGCAGCATCCACGTAACCACAGCCTTAGGAACCCACGATGCTCACAAGCGGGATCAGTTTCGTGACAATAGGGTACTGACTGTAGGGTTCTCCTGATCCGCTCCTTTCAGGAGACCATTCTTTTCATGAGACCTGTAATAGGAGGTTGCCCACATTCCTGGGTTTCCCAGTGATGGTGGTACCTCCGGGTGACCTTTCTCAGCACAAAAGTTTGGGCTTCGCCTACACCCAACTCTTATCTAATGTGATAATGTGTTTTTCATAGTAACAGATGAAATTTAATGTATAAATTAATGCATATCAATGAAATAGGTCCTCCTTAAAGCCATAATCATTGCCATATTGTAGGAACTACTTTAAAAGCCTAAGTAGTGGGTACAGGTAATCACTGCTGACTTAATTTCATGGAATGTAAAGTAATTTAAAGCAAACCCAGGCAGTGAGTTTTAATTGTTAATTTGAATAAGAATGTGTATAATGATTACCATGCAGTCAAGCACTTAAAAAAATGTTAACTCATTTAATAGTGGCAATTCTATGAAGTAGGTGATCTTTTAATGCCAGTGTTTACAGATGAGGAAGTTGAAGCACAGATGTGTTAGTTCACTTGTCTAAGGTGTCACAGCACTCGTAGGTGGCAAGCCAGGATTTAGCTCCAGGCACTCTGGCTTCAGACTTTATGTTTCAATCACCCACACCATATTCTCCAAAGAAAATTAAAATTAATCCAGCCTTCTTTATTCAGACTACCCGGAAAGCCATCTTCAGTTACTAAAAAAATGATATCACGGAAGATCTCTTTGAAATGCAATTCAAATCACTTCAATACATAATAAACCAATTTACCTTAACATAAAAAAAACCTTTATAAACGATAACTATATGTCCCAAAAGAAAATAATAAAATGTGGCATCACTTTATATATTTGCAAATATTTTTTAACATCTTGGTTTTAATAATAGACAGCTGGATTCTCATAGCAGCAGATACACTCAATCTGTAACAATATATTGTTTCGGTTGGTGTGTACAAAGGAAATCTGGCCTCCCGCAGATATGTAACTGGGAAAAATAGGATAATGAAATAATAGTAGATATTTTTCTTCAGTACTACACCAAAACTCACCACTGATAGATAATCAGGCTAATTAAAAAGTACAATCTGAACCAACAAATAAATTAATAAATTAACAACTTTGAGTACCACCAGTAATTTGAATTAATCAAAATGGAAGCTAATAAAGGCCCTCAGATTTATTTTAATGTATAAATATAAATTTATTAATACGTGAAATATTTGTGTGTATAAAAGTGGTATGAAATGCTACATGCTTGTTGAAAACATTTCCTTTTAAATAAGCACTAAAAAGAAATATCGTAGAGTTTAAACGTTATACCTGCCTCTTGCCTGAATTACAAAATTAAAAATGAATGGAATCTTAGTAAAATATTACGGGATTTGTACTTTGCATCTTCTTAGAAAGGACAGAGAAGGAGGAAAGGGATTATACAATGTAGATGTTTTTTTTTTCAAAACTGAGGTTTTCTGAGCACCTTTTTGTGCTGATTTGTGTGGAAAATTGAAGCTTTGTCTGTACATCCAAAATAAATTTGAAGTGGTCTTTCTGGTTTGATGGCTTAGGCAAGCTTAATGCTATACAAGCAATGAGATTATTTTGCTAGGACCCTGCAATGTGGCATGGCTACATAAAAAACGCTGAAGAAAATTCAATAGACCAAATTTGCACCATGATTAATTTGAATAAAATAGTAAGGACATCAGACTATACTTCTGCTTCTAAGTCTACTTAGGAAGTTGCGATTTTTCAGAGTAACTGTATATGTGCAAATTGATGTCCCTTAGATAATTTTGGAAAATTATTTAAGGGGCACATGCAAATTCAGGGTGTAAAATGGAGCCACATATTTACAATAGAGCCTATTATGAAACTTCAAGTTGGATTTAGGAAGCATCTATATATAATCACAAGACAGAATTAGGCAGCAAGACCCGCTATCTATCCCAAGCCTAGATTTTATAATTACCTACAGATACACAGATCCACAGTCTAAGATACACCAGAATTAAACCTAGTCCACCTATGCTCAACTGAGACAGATATATTGATGGCGATTGAAATTGACTTCCTTCACCAAAAGATAAGCCCTGGAGTTCTAATTATAACATAACTTTTCTTTGGAAGAGTCACATTTTATTCCGTCAGATCTGATAGATGTATCATTTATTCTTTCTCTGAAATGATTTCCAGGAGTTTTTTTTTTTTTTAGGATTTAAAAATATTTTTTTTAAATATTTAGTTACACCAATGGCTTCCTGTCAGTATTCATCCAATATACATTGGGGAGGTGGGGCGGGGGTGCTAAGCCTCTGGGGATACATCTATATGTACACAACTTATATGTGCTAGGCAGTTTAGGCACTACATTTATCAGCTGCTGTGTATATTTAGATGAGACAGGTTGATAAGCCATTCTTCTTGAATGTTATTTGAAAAGATTTACTGGGTAAATGTATACTTATTTTCTTTTTCTTTTTTTGTGGTAGACATTTTGGAGGTTAGTGCTAGTGGCTTTCAGAAATATGGCTTCACCTAACACAGGGGAATGGGAAAGAGGAATAACAGACAGTTGTGATACTGTTAAATTAAACAGAAAAACTCAGATGCTATGTGGTTCGAACACAAATACATATAACTGAACTATATCTCCTATGAAAATTTACTTTTAGAAAGCAAAATTGACTTACCTGGCAACATTATACAAAGGAATTGATCAGATGGGGCTATATCTTTGTAGAAATTATAATCAAAACACGTTTTCTTTGTTCCTTTAAGAAAGTCAATAATTAACTAGAAGTAACTTTACTGTCAATGACAAGAAAAAGGAAAGAAGAAAATCAGTTGTAGAGAGTGCTCGCTGACAAAGTAATCAATATGCTTCCCTCCCCAACTTAATATAAAATCCAACAGCTTTAGATAATGAGCTAATTCTTGGGAACTGCACAACATGAAAAAATATATAAAATTACATCCACAACGAAAACTTCTTTGAGGCCAAAGGATGGAGAAGAATGAGAAAGTAAGGATCTTTTACTGGGTTTTTGCTCATGAGCTGTACCATTTGTTAACTTCAACCCCTGAAATTTTGATGTTTTGCGGGGGAAGCAAAGTGATGGTCTATGATACTGATTTTCAGTTAAGTGCAGCAAAAAAGGTATACGATCAGTAGCAGTGGGCCCGTAGTTTCCTTTTCCATCCCCCAATCTGGTTCACACTCACTGGCCATCCATGCAGTGGTAATGCTCCATCTACTTATCTTACTAAATCCTCCTCAGCACCTCTTATCCAGGCCTATGACCTTCAATAACATAAACAATGCTCTTAAAGCACATCAATTGAATAACTTTGAACTACACTGGGTCCTTTTCCCTCTAAGAGATTGAAAGCAATGGCTCCAAATCTTTTCGGTGATGCCATGTTGTGCCACTGGTAGATCTGGTCATGTGCTTTGGTTATCCATTCCCTCTGGTTCCAGATCACTTTCCCTCAAGTGATATGTGTTGAGAAGAGGCCCCACAGGAATTTATTCTACAGCATGTACAATTGAGCTTTCCTCACTCAGCAGGCTCTGCATTGCACTATCCAAGAGACTGAGAGAATCTTGTCTGTTCTTGACTATTATAAGATGAGAGAAACCCAGAGGG
This sequence comes from Eonycteris spelaea, assembly GCA_003508835.1. Classification (NCBI taxonomy): domain Eukaryota; kingdom Metazoa; phylum Chordata; class Mammalia; order Chiroptera; family Pteropodidae; genus Eonycteris; species Eonycteris spelaea. The sequence continues at coordinate 8,661 of PUFA01000695.1, read as the reverse complement.
ATCTTCCACTGCTCACCTTTCCTCCAGGTCAGGTCAGAACAACCCTTCACAGTGGCACACTCAGGAGAGAGCTTCAATCTTCTCCCCTATCCCTCCTTCCATCCTGCAATCGTTGACTGGAAATCCACAGTTATTCCTCTGCCCGTGTCAGCCCTTAGTATGCCAGGCCCTGGATCATTGTGTTTGTTAGTTTTGTGTCAATTTGTCTGAGTCATGGGGTGCTCAGATATTCTGGTTAAATGTTATGTCTGGATATGTCTTGTAAGGATGTTTCTGGATGAGAATAACAATTGTTTTGATAAACTGATTTTCCTCTTCAATGTGGGTGGATATAATTCAATTGAGTGAGTGCCCGAATAGAACAAAAATACACAGGAAGAAAGAATTAGCTCTCTCTCTGCTTGACTTCTTAAGCTGAGACATTAGTCTCCTGTTGCCCTCAAACCAGAACTTACACCATCAGCTTTCTTGGTTCTCAGATTTGTACCAGGACTAATGCAATTGGTTCTTCTGGTTCTCAGGTCTTGGACTTGAAATAGACCTCCACAACCAGAATTCCTGGGTCTCCAGTTTGCACATGTCACAGTGTGAGACTTCGTAGTCTCCAGAATTGTGCAGGCTGATTCCTTATAATAAATCTCTTTTTCAGATATCTGTCTATCATCTATCTCTATCTATTATCTATCTATCTATCTATCTATCTATCTATCTATCTATCTATCTATCTATCTATCATCTATCATCTATCTATCAGCTATCACCTATCTATCATCATCATTTCCTATGCATTCTGTTTCTTTGGAGAACCATGAGTGATAACCGATTATTAACTAATTGGTTTATTTCTGTCTTTGCCTGAATCCAGAGAGCAGAGATTACTCTAACATAATTGGTTATATTTTCTTTAAGATAATCACTATAACTAAGAAGTTTATTTTAATGAAAACCCCTGAACACCCAATCTTTTATTCCAGTTCCATTGGTAATAGTCCATGTATTTTTTTTGCCTCCTTTCACAGAACAGTGTTTTTAAAATAGTAATGATCCCTTTCCACATGTTTGCAATATCTTTCTTTTCCATTCATTCAAGTGTATTCGTGCCACTAATTTGTCCAGGTTCTAGCTCTACTACAATTTAGAGGTTAGAAAACACTTCACAATAAAATAGAAAAGATTAAAAAATCCTCTCTTCTATGGCGATTAATACTGTACACCAAGCATTAGAAAAAAGACAAATCTAGTATGAAAAATTACAGTATGAGTGTATTAAAGATGCAAAAATTCTAAATAAAATATTACAAAAACTGACCTAACAAATGTATTATAAAGAAGTATGACCACATTTATGTTTTGGGTTTCTTTGGACAACCCGAGCAGTGGAGTTGCTGAGTCATATGGTAATTCTGTTTTATATTTTTTGGAGGAACTTCCATACTGTTTTCCATAGAGGCTGTACCAATTTACAATCCCACCAACAGTGCACAAGCGTTTCATTTTCTCCACGTCCTTGCCAGCATTTGTTTGTTGATATATTGATAATAGCCATTCTGACAGGTGTGGGGTGATACCTCACTGGGGTTTTAATTTTCATTTCCCCGATGATTAGAGATGTTGAGCATCTTTTCATGTGTCTCTGTGATATCTGTATGTCCTCTTTGAAAAAAAAAAATGTCTGTTCAAGTCCTTTACTCACTTTCTAATAGAATTAGTGGCGGGGGGTGTTGTGTGTACGTGTGTGTTAAGTTGTATGAGTCCCTTACATATTTTGTATATTAACCCATTATCAGGTGTATCATTGGCCAATATTTCTCTCATTCAGTAGGTTGCCTTTTTGGTTTCTGTTGTTGGTGGTTATTTCATTCCTTAGATTCCACATGTACATGAAATCATGTAATACTTGTCCCTCTCTATCCAACCCATCTCATTCAGCGCAATATCCTCCAGGTCCATCAGGGCGATATCATTTTCCATCGCCTTCCTCTTAGCCTGTTGTGCCTTTTAATCTGAGGTGAGTCTCTTGTAGGCAGCATATGGGGGGTCTTGTTTTCTTATCCATTCAGCCACCCTATCTTTTTGTTGGTGCACTTAATTCTTTACCAGTTGAGGTACTGTTGATAGGAGTGTAGTTATTACCATTCTTTATCCATGTTTCTGATACATGTTCTTCCTTCTTAAAGAAGTCCCTCCAACAATTCCTGTATTGCTGTCTTGGTGTTGATGAATTCCTTTATCTTATTTTTGTCTGGGAAGCTCTTTATATGTCCTTCAGCTCTAAATGATAGCTTTGCTGGATAAAGTATTTTTGGTTGCAGATCCTGAGTTTTGATCATGTTGGATATTTTACACCAAGCACTTCTGTCCTGCATAGTTTCTTCTGAGAAATTGGCTGCCAGTCTTATGGTGCTCCCTTGTAGGGAACTAACTGCTTTTCTCTTGCTGCTTTTAAGATTCTCTCTTTGTATTTAACCTTTGGCATCTTATGATGTATCTTGATGTGGGCCTCTTTGAGTTCATCTTGTTTGGGTCTCTCTGAGCTTCCTGGGGTTGTATGTCTATTTCCTTCACCAGGTTAGGGAAGTTTTCCATCATTATTTCTTCAAATTATCTCTACAACGTCTTGTTTTCCTTCAGGTACCCTATGACACAGGTATTTTTACATTTAATTGTGTCACATGGGCTCCTTAAATTATTATTATAGTCTTGGCCTCTTTTTTCTTGCCATTCTGATTGAGTGTCCTTGGCTTCCCCATCCTCTATATCGGTGGTTTGATCCTCTTCTTTATTCCTTCTGCTGATTCCCTCTAATATACTCAGATAATGTGTTCTGCATGTCTGACTGGTTCCCTTTTATAATTTCCATATCAATTGTTTTTATTTTTTATCTCTATGTTAAAGTTCCCACTGAGTTCATCTACACTTCCCCTATTTCATTAAGCATCCTTATAACCAGTGTTTTGAACTCTGCATCTGTTACATTGCTTGATTCCATTATTCCTGAATCTGGAATTCGGTCTGTCACTTACTGCCTATGTGATTTTAGGGAATACTCAATCTCTCTGAGCTTCAGATTCTATCTTGTGGTAGTCAGTAGTGCTGCGTGCCAAGTGTTTCCATTTCTTTCCCGTTCTGGGCACCTGATAGGACTGCACTTTCTGACCTCCTTTATTTGGGTGTGGTTGTGTACATGACTAGTTCAATGGTTTGTGAGTGACACATCTAATTTCTGCGCAAGAACACATGGCTGTTGGCTTGAGTCCCTCTAGGGCCCTCGTCCCCTCAGGCACAGTGACTGACAATTTCCTAGATGATGGGTGCTCTGTCAGTTTTGGGCCTCCAAGTCATTCCAATGAGAATTGCTCAGAGCCCCAGCATCCATCACCTTGTGATGGACACGCACCTCCCATGCACATGTAGTACAAGTGAAGAATAAGCCCGCTGACATTTGGGGCCTTCTATTACCACAGAATAGCCCAGCCTTTCCTGTCTCATATATCTCATTTGTAAATTAAACCCTCTCAGGTTTTTTTTCTAAAATTAAACAATTTCTACGATGAGGTTGTCACAGCACTTCACATCAAATAGAAACTCAAAAACGGCAGCTATAGTTATTAAATACTAAGCTGGCTTCTTTAAAGTGTAGAAAATTGGAATAATTTTTACAGGTAAGTCATATCTTGCTCTCAAGAGCGGGATACTTTATTTGTTGCTATAGATAAGACTTGAAAGATTAAACAAGAGAGACAGAGACTAATACAACAAGATAAAATGAGTTAAAGAATATTACATAGTTTCTTAATAAGAACCATAGGCTAAAATATTAGTGAACATACACCACATCGTTCTTAGTAAACATAGGTACAAGATACTAATGTTTTAGAAGAGAATTAGTTTGAACAGGGTACCTTAAGTTTTCCAAAGAACACTGGTACCTCAAATGGTCTGTGGAAAAATGTTCCACTCCCGTATAAATTGAGGAAACTACCTGCTATAGACTGTTTATGTTCCACCTAATCTCCAACGTGATGGTATTTGGTGGTGGTGAGGCCTCTGCGAGGTGATTAGGTGACGAGGGAGGTGCCCTCATAAAGGCAATTAGTGCCATTATAAAAGAGACCCCAGAGAGCTCTGCTGCCCTTTCTGCCATGTGAGGACACATCAAGAAAAGAGCCGTTTATGAACCGCGAAGTGAGCTCCCACAAGACACTGAGCCTCAATTTTGGACTTCTCAGCCTCCAAAGTTGTGAAAAATAAAGCAGCTGTTTATAAGCCACCCGTTCCGTAGTGTGCTGTTATAGCAGCCTGAATGAATTAAGACACTACTCCTCTCTGAGATTCAAGTCGCATATCAGCACATTATCTTTACAAATACTACAATATGGAAATCCTTTTACCTTCGTTTCTGTATGTCCCATATTTCTTTAACGGAAGGGCACATTTTTGTTGTCGCTGTCTCTCTGACATTGTATCTTGTAGCACAAACTTGGAAGTGCTGAAATGAGAGAAATATACAGTGGATATAATATAATTAAAGCAGTGCAACTGATAGTAGTCTTTAACCATTTATCAAACAATATTTAAATTACCCATAATGTAAAGACAGTCTTTATTTGTTGAACTTTACTCACTGAGTACCATCAACATGAGTTTTATGAAATGCGAGTATCACTTATAACTTTACTTAATATGTTTTCCCCAAATAAATTCCCTTTTGTTTTCCACATGAAGAAAGGAAGGAATTATCAAGGGGTCTAAGAAGCAATGGTTAGAAAATCAAAAGCTAATAGTGTCTGGTTGGACTAGCTTAAGCCATTTAAAGATCCCAAGCACAAAGGGATTATCACATCCCTCCCACATGCACTTAAAAAAAACCTACTGTGCAGCCAAGTAAATATAAAAAAATAAATTCTGAATCTTCACATGATAGCTACTTTCACACTTTCATTGAAAAAAATCGAATCAAATTCTTTTTTAATAAAATCTCTCTCCTTCACTCTCTCTCTATAGAAGTAAATATGAGACAGAAGTTAAAATCAGATTTGGAATCGTCTACACAAATTGGCATCTAGGACATCTCTGGTGTCCTTAACAAACATGGTGAGAGGAAATCAGAGGAAGTTATCGCAAGGCACAGACAGTGAATATCGCAGGATGATAAGTAGGAGCACTGCTTTGGTGTGGGGGCTGAGAAGTACAAAGGAAAGTGCATTACATCTGTTTTCCAGAGCCTGGCCACTCAGAGACTTCTATGAACTCCTGCCGTGCCATGTTACATCAATTCTGGGAAAATATTTAATATTTGCTTGCAACCTTCCTACGCAACCCACCTACCCAAGTATCGCTCACTGTGGCAGCATATAAATGGGCGTAAAGGTTGAAATGTGATCCAGTCTCATTGAAATTCTCCCTGAGCCAGGGTGCCGACAAAATTTTTAATGGTCATACCTTTAAAGGACAGACCCTCATACACGACCGTAGGTGGTCACACAACTTCAGGATCCATGTAACTCACCATTGTGGAGCCCTTACCTGAACTTCCCCGAGCCTTGTGTGACAGAAGCTACAAAACAGAAGGACTCTGGGTTTAAGAGCCCTCAATTTTCGCATGACTGGAGAGCTGAGGCTCGCGTGATCATAGTGCAATCATAGCCTGGCACATGACCATAGGGTATACATGAGCAATAGTGATTGGGTAGCATCACTGCACACGTGACTGCAGTCTTTGCTTTCCATGTGATGGTAGAAGCTACAGAGCCGTTGACATGGATCCACAAAGTTGTAGCTCATGCCCTTCACATGACAGAGACGGCTAAGCATGAGACATTACCATAGGGGATTACAGGACCATAGCATTCATATGACTCTAAGAAGCCATTCATTTGTGTGATTTTGAGGGCCGAGGCTTCCACATGCCGCTAACTAGTAAGGGCTATGTTACAGGAAGAATCTATATGGTGGTCAGGGTTTAGAAGTCCACCATCCTCTGGTGACTTAAAAGCTGGATCCACCACATGACCATCATTGTAACAGATCCAGAGAGGCCATGTGTGCTCGGATTTACTAGCTCATGGTGATGATATGACCAGTAGTTCTGGCACTGCCACATAACTGTAGTGTCCACATGATGGCAACATTCATGTGACCTCAGCCTTAGGAATCCGCAATGCATGCAAGCTGGGTCCACTTCGTGGGTTCAATGACAGAGTTCTCCTGATCTGCATGTTTCAGAAGACAATTTTTTTCATGAGACCTGGAGATATGAGATTGCCCACATTCCTGGACTTCGCAGGGATGGGGGTACCTCCAGTGACCTACCTAGCACAAAAGCTTGGGCTTCACCTTCCCCTACCTCTTCTATAATGTACTAATTTTGTGGGTTTTTTAATAACACATGAAATTTGATGCATAAATTAATACATAGCAGCAAAATAGGTCCTATTTAAAACCATAACCATTGCCATATAGTAGGGACTACTTTAAATGCCTGAGCAGTGGATACGGGTATGTGTTGTTTACTTATTTTCATGCCAGTCCAAACGAAATCTGTTTCTGGGTTCTCTTTCTGATTTATGCTGTTTCAAAGCTCTGTTTTCTTTCCGTTTCTTTTCAATACTAGGTTAGGGTAGTTTCCATGTACTTCATGCCTGTATTTTTCTGGTGTGTTTGCATCCTATAGGTTTTTGCTTCAAAGGTGCTACTCTTAACTTTATTTTGCTGTCATACTACTGCCTAGGATCTGCTTTCTCTGGATTCTTCCCCCATCCACTACCATCTGAACTTTCTCTTCCCTTTACCCACAGTCTATCTACTATGTTTAATTTGATTTTTGAAGCTAGCAGGTTTTTTTTTTTAAAGTGAGGCAACCCTTGTTTGAACTCACAGATTGCAAGGAACTTGTCAGCTTACAATCCCTTACTATTTTTTTATGCCTATAGAACCTGGCCTTCCTAGGTGGTCTCCCATCCAAGTACTAACAAGGTCCGACCCTGCTGAGCTTCTGAGATCAGATGGGATGGAACTTGTTCAGGGTGCCATGGCCGTAGATGCAGTTTTCTTTTTATATGTGAGCTTGTTCTTTCGGAGGAAACTCTATGCTGGATAGTTCTGAAATCTTCAAGGGCTTAGTTCACCACAGCACTGTTCTGTTGCTGTTTTGTGCAGTTTTTTCCACTCACCTGTAAATCAGAAACTGTGATGATTTTGCCCATTTCAGTTGCTCTCAAACCTATTTTCCCAGTTTAATCAAGAAATAATGAGTTTCATTCATGTTTATAGCAGCTCAATTTACGATAGCCAAGATATGGAAGCAACCTAAATGTCCATCAAGAGATGATTGGATAAAGAAATTATGGTTCATATATACAATGGAATATTACTCAGCCATTAAAAACATGAAATCCTACCATTTTCAATGACATGGTTGGACCTAGAGATTATTATGCTGAGTGAAATAAGTCATACAGAGAAAGATAAATACCATAAGATTTCACTTATATGCAGAATCTAAGGAACAAAAAGAACAAACTAATCAAAAACAGACTTACAGATATAGAAGACAATCTGGTGATGACCAGAAGGGAGTGAGGTTGGGAGGCTGAGAGAATGGGGTGAAGAGTTAAAGAAGTACAAATTAATAGTTGAAAAGTGTTCATGGGGATGGGGAGCATGCATAGGGAATGCAGTTATCATTAATGTAAAGGCTAGGTGGAAAACCAGAGGAGAGAAGGAGCAATTAGGGGATCGTTTTATAAACTATGTAAGTGTCTAACCAACACACTGTATACTTGAAACTAATAAAATACAATTACAGTTTTTTAAAATAAAATTAACCATGTATCCTAAAAAAAAAGAAAAAAAAAGAAATAATGAGTTTCAGATTGGAGTGGTGGAAACTATTATAAAGAGAATTGGACATTAAGAAAGATATTTTGGTAAGATGATCAAGGGTAGTTGCTTAATGTAGGAGTGCAGAGGTGCTTGAAATGGTGTTTGGCTTGAGCAATTGGGCGATTTTACAGAAATGGGAGAAACTGGGAAGTGAATGGTTGGTAATGGCAGAAGCAGGCACTCTATTTGGCTATATTAAGTTTGAAGTACCTATTAGCTAGCCAAGTGGATATATCAAAGAAAGTCTTTGAATTGAGGTCTCCTTAGAAGTCACTTTCTTTGCGAAGCCTTTCCTGAATGCCCATATCTCATCCCTTGAAGCATGTTATCCTTGCTACCCACAACATCCATCATCACTCTTATTGTAGCCTTTATCAAACTTATGATGTACTTTCATGTTTATTGGTCCATTTTCTCTGTTAGACTGTGAACTGTTTGTGGAACATAACCTATGTTCTTTATTTTTTTCTCAAGTTCCTTCCTGGCTCAATGCTGACAGTCAGGTCTTATTTGTTAAATGCATGCATATAATGAGGTAGTCAATTCCATTTTTTTCTATAGCTCCAATTATTGGAAATCATTCTAAAGTCTGTCAAAACTTGCCTCCGTCTATCTTCTATTCAGTTGAGGACATACCCATGAAGCTAAATGTCATTAATTTATTTGTCTGAATATTGACTTTGATGATCTGCCTTAGGTCATATGTGATTTTATGTCTGGATGAGTGTATTAGTCTTTCAAATCAAGCATGTAATAAAAATCCCACCACTGTCTTCC
>PUFA01000694.1:0-109018 GCA_003508835.1 Eonycteris spelaea | reverse complement strand
TGCCTTTCCACGTCTGTTTCTATGTACTAAGCAAAGCTCCTAAGTCTCCAATCTTATTAGTATGGCTTTATGTAGTAGGTGTCTAGCTGCACAGCCCTAAGAGGGGTTCAGCAGCGGGCCAAATTTAGCCCAAGCCTCTACCCCTCCAGGGCTACCTGTTAATATTAAGCAAGCAACCTACAGATGCTGTGCTTATAGTTGCCTCAAAAAGCCACACCATAAACTGGGGCCAGCTGCCACCAGTGTGAGTCTAGGCACTGCTCAGCAAAGAGTACCTGACTCGCTGAAAATACACCTAAATGTGGCTTGGGTGGGGCCACTAGTTGGGGTAGACAGAGTTTTAGGGAATCCTCTGGGTGGAGCGACCTCTGTTATCAATTTTGATGACATCTCCACTATGGCAGTGCTGAATCTGCACACTGGGAATGGGGAGGACTCCACAGAGGAACAATGGATTCTGCCAGCACTTCTATACAGAGCAAGTCTCACCTCGGTCCTCACTCCGACAATTCAGTGTCCCCCTGTAAGTCTCTGCACAGCCAAACCTTTACTGGTTCTCAGAGCGAGCAAGGAGTCCATCACTGCAAAAGTGCGGTTGTGTACACAGACCTTTAAGAGACCATCTACGCCTGCCTGCTGCACCTGCCATATCCTCTGTCCCACTCAGGTTCTGGGAACTGGGCAGCCTCACATCTTCAACCCCTCCTACCTCCTACCATTCAAGGGTGATTTCTTATTTCTCTCTCTTGGTGTAGGGCTTCTGTTCATCTAGTCCCCAGATGACTTTGCTTGCTATTCATTCCATGTTTCCATCACAACTTTGATTTGATTGCAAGTGGGGATAAACAAAGCTTCTATCATCTGTACCATTTGCCTGGGCTCCGAGTCATCCCTTTATATAGGTTTTCATTGGTTGCTCTAGATACTGTTATATATACATAACTTTTCACAGTGTATTATTTTCATCATTTTAGCAGTTAATGTATAAAATCTTACCTCTCTTTCCTCCCTTTAACCTCTCCTACTTATAATTGTCTTAAATATTTCCTCTCTATATATTTGGAAGCACATCAGAAAGTGTTATGATTTTTGCCCCAACCGTATACATAATATAGAAAACTCTAGAGGGGAAGGAAGGTTTAGTGTATTTACCCACATTTTTTTCTTATCATTTTCTTTCCTTCTTCCTGATATTCCTTTTGGAAAACTTCCTTTAATCATTATTTAAGGGCATATCTGTTTGTGACATTCTCTTCGTTTTCCTTCATCTGTGAATATTTTTATTTCTCCTTCATTCCTGCGGGACATCTTCTTTTATATAGGATTCTGTATTGACATTTTTTAAAATTTATGTTCCTGAAAAATATTGTGCCACTTTAGTTTGGCTTCCAGTATTTCTGAGAAATCCAATGTAATTCTAATGGTTTTTCCCCTTTAGGTAAGGCATCATTTCTCTGCCTGTTTTCAAAGATTTTTATTTTTGTCTTTTGTTTTTATTAGTTTAATTAGTATCTATCTTGTCATAGGTTATTTTGGGTTTATTTTGTTTGGTGTTCACTTCTTGAATTAATAGCTTTGTTTTTGTTAGATTTAGGAAGTTTTCAGCCATTATTTTTTAAGTAATTTCCATCCACTTTGCTCTCTTTCTTCTTTCCTTCTGGGACTCTGATGACACAAATGTAAGATCTTTTATTATAGTCTCCCAGGCCATTAAGTTTCTTTTTCAGTTTATTTCTCTTGTTTGTTCAGATGGTAATTTTTATTGTGCTATTTTCCAGTTCACTGAATTTTGTTGGGCATATCCACTGAAGCTTTATTATTTCGGTTACCTATTTTTTTCAATTTCAAAATATCCATTTGGCTTCTTTATATCTTTGTTTATTTGCTGAGTTTTCTGTTTCTTTGCTAAGACTTTCCTTTTTTAAAAAATATTTTGGTTCAAGATGTTCATAATTATATTTTAGAGCCATTTTATAATGACTGCTTTAAAATTGTTGTCAATTAATTCTAACACCTCTATCATCTCAGTTTTGGCACCTATTGGTTACCTTTTTCACTCAGTTTGACATTTTCCTGGTTCTTATTATGATAAGAAATTTTCAACTGAAACCTAGACTTTTTCACATTATGTTCTGAGTCTCTGGATCTAACTTAAACCTTCTGTTTTAGTTTGATTTTATTTGACATCATTAACAAACAGGGGAAGCAGGGAGTGCCACCTCAATTAGTAGAAATAGAAATCCAAGTTCCCATCTTGGCCTCTGTTAACATCTGAGTTGGGGAGGTGCTCCTCATTTTTGTTCTCTGGGGATGGGAGTTCTGGCTCTCCATGCAGCTTTTTAATTGATAGAGTGTTAGGCAAGGCTTTGTTACCTTCCACTAAGCCTCAGTAGAGGCTTATACCACCCCAGTAGAGAATGTAAGGAACAACTTTGCTACTGCTACATGGGCGTGAAAGTTTAGGATTCACAGGTGGTCTCCTGACTTCATAGTGGAAGGAAGCATCATTACTCATTTGGTAAGGATGAAAGTTTCAGTTCTTTGACTTGTTCTTGAGGGCATGTTTATTACAGCTTTTTAAGATTAAATGTCTATATTCTCCACTTGACCTATGCTAGTGTAGGTGGGAGGCAAGGTCATTTTTTTTTTCAGGGATGTTTGACTGGAGTAGACAGTTATTTTACGAGTGATTTCTATCTTGCTAGCTGTCGCTTTATTAGTCCTTTGCCTAGAGAGAGCAGACTTTTGTTGGGCTTTTTTTTCCCCATACCTATTGTTATTTCTGGGTTACTGGTTTCTTCAGCTACAAGAAAACTCGAAAAATTCAATCAGTTTGTCATTCTTTGGGTCCTAAGGACCCTCGCCAGTCTGCCTTCTTTCCTACACCTTTTAGAATTTTTATGTTTAAATATATGTAGTCTCCAGGGTTTTTAGCAGTACTTACTGGGAGGAGTAGAAAAACACACATCTACTCCTTCCTGATCTGTTTTATGTTGCATTCCTTAGTCTCTTTTAGTCCTTCAGTATGACAGCCAATGTCATTTCACACAAGGACCAAGGACTGAATAAGTAAGAGATCATAAATCAGAGTATGCTTGATTGTGGACTTATGAAAAGAAACACAGCTTGATCTATTTGCATCAGTGAATTTTACAGCAGAAACCAATTCAAAAGTAGTCACTCTCATTGTCATTGCCCAAATTCATCAAGTTCTGTAGAGATGGAACACAGAATAAATTTTTTCTTAAAAGAGACAGGGAAGAATCAAGATGGACACAAAGACAGAAGAGCAGTGAGGTTTAAGTGGTAATGCCAAGGAGAGCTGATTTTTTAAAAATATTTTTTACAAAGTACAGCACAGAAAAGTCCCCTCATTGGCACAGTCCTTTCCACACAGATTGCTGCTCCTAAGCCTATACTTATAAGCTAGTCTAGAACTTACACTGGTTCAGAGCATAGTCCAGAGCAATTTTACTGCATTAGGACCCCATCCTTATGCTTTTATGACTTCTATTCACTTTAATTTCTTCTTAAAAGCCTACTTCCAAATATAGTAATATGGGGTTAGGACCTTCAAATATGAATTTTGAAGATGCACAATCAGATCATTGCACTTGCTAAAATAAGAAACTGTAACACAATGATATCTTAACATAGAAAGGTACAGTACAAATATGATACAAAGAAAAAGTGTGTGTGTGTGCACATACTGAGGGCTACAGGAAAATTGCTGTGGAGGGAGGTGCCATCTAAGGTAGAATAAAAGTCAGAAGAGAAGAGGAAGGGAGAGATGGAAAGAAAAGAATAGGAAAAAAGGGACAGCAGAGATGGAAATAAACCCAGAGAAATAAAGCTTTACACAAGAAACAATAAGGGAGAGAGGGAGAGAGGAGGGGTGAAGGAAAGTGACCAGGAGGAAAAAGAGATTAAGAAAATCAGAGAGAAGGGAAATGAGTTTGTGCACCAAGTATGTGTGCATGTCTATGTGTGTGAGCAGAGGCTGGTGTGAGCAGGCAGGCAGCAGGCTCCTGGACTCTCCTCCCCAGCCTGTTCTTTTCACTTCCTCACCAACTTCAGACCCCAACTGCAGGTGGTAGCAGTGCAGGGTGGACACACGTTGAGCCTCTTTGTCTCTAAACCACCCAGAACTAGCAGTAAATTCATAGCCATGTCCAGCCTTTTCTTTCAACATGCAAATGAACTTTTTGTTTTATAGTCCATTATAATTTTATGGGACCACCATCATATAACACAGTCTGTCATTGACTGAAACATCATTATGCAGTGCAAGTATGTATTTATTATAAATCACAGTATCACAACAATATAGTTGAAAAGTCAAACTGATACATTAAATAATGGGTGTCTGTTACAAGCATGCCATTAAGTGTAGCCTGGCTGGTACAATCACATGAGGAAGGGAGGATTGAGTGAACAAACACAAGGAGGTAGGAATGAGCATGGTGCTAATCATAAGGACAAGGGCCCATCTGCCTAACAGATCTTTACATAGGAGCAGGGAGAGATGAAGTTAGTGGATTAGGATGAGACCAGATATAGATAAAAGACTGGAAAAATCAAAGAGAAATATTTGGAGTTGATGTAGTAGCTGATGGATCAGCACTTTTAAGAAGGGATCACATGAAAGAAAAGCCAAAGGGCATCCATATTAGGTTTCTGCTCTCACTCCTCTAACAAACTGGTTGGCAACTCCCTAGGCATGGTGGGTGGAAAATTGTCTCCAGTGAGGAACTGTACCTAAAGAAGTGGTGGGGATAAGAGTTTGGAACAAGAGTTTGATGACAACCTAAGAGCTCCAAGATTAAGGGGTCAGATATAAAAATATAATCTTTCTAGAGGAAAAGTATAGTGATGCAAAGATACAAAAAAATAATAAGATGAGGTCTATTTTGTATATAGTGTTCCACCTAGACCAGGAACTTTTGATGAACTATCAATGTCCAATTTCATATCTTGTGTTTCCCAAAGCTTAGCATACAGCTTCATGTACTAATAATGCACAATAATTTGAGCAGAAAGGACATGATTTGTTTTTATTTAGCTTGATAGTTTATACAATCTTTAAGCTCCTAGAGTAGGATTAACTGAATAAAATAAGACCTCCATGAAATGAGTTATTAAGCATATACTGTATACAAAGCATTGCTATTGAACTAATCAAAAAAAAAAAAAAAAGCCTTTCTTCAGGAGCGATCTAAGACCTTAACCAAAACAGCTGTTAGATGTTTAATACTCTGTACCTCTATAGTGCACTACATACCTTTGCCTTCCTAGAAAGATTATCAACTTTCACAGACAGATACAATCAAGAGAGGCAGTGTTGCAAAATGGTTAAGAGCCTGTAAGTAACTCTTTGCTGTGTCAATTATTTACAGTTTGACTTTGGGCAAGTTACTTACCTTCTCTGTGCCTCATTTTACCCAATTATGAAATGTGATAATAATAGTACCTACTGCCCAGGGTTTTGTAAATAACTCAATAATTAATATAGCTAAAATGTTTCAATAGTTCCTGGCACATTGTAAGCTTTTAGCAAATGTTAGATACCATTATTATTATTATTCAGCCTCTCTTAAATAGATTATCTCTTATTGATATTGGTTATGAATAAACTTAGTTACCCATAGCCCCCAAGTAATAGTCTTGTTGACTATAAATATATTGTCTTATAGTTTTGTGATAACTGCTACTGTCTTCTTGCTCAGCTGAGAAAAACATGGATAGATTGTCTTTGCAGGCTTTGGGGTCAGATTACCTTGGTTCCAATCAAAGTTCTACTTTATCCTAACAGTGTGAGACAGAACAAGTTACTTCAGCTCACTGAGCCTTGTGTTTTCTCACCTGTGACTCAGGGATAATATTATACACCTCATAAATTTAAATGGGATAATGGGTGTAAAGTCACACAGTGACAAGCACAGAGTAGGTGATCAATAACAGCTAAGTGTCACACATTGTAACTCTTGGGAGGGAGAGGAATGGTGAAATGAAACTCCCCTTCACTCACTGAGCATAAGCACTCTGGTGTGGATCAAGAATAAAATGGAGTTATGGAGTCCACAGAGCCACCCAATTAGACTATCAGCTAGTATGGAGTATAGGAAATATAAATGAAACTGGCCTAAGGCAAGCAAACCTTTGCTTTCTTTTGGTTCTCTTGGAGTCCATCTTTTCTGCATAGTTTGCTCTTTTTATTCTTTCTGATCCCAGAGGGCTGGTGCAGTAAGACATCATTCCCTAGCTCTTGGAAATTTTACAGTCCAGGGGGAAGGAGAAAGAAAGTGGGTGGCTTAGCCCATCTATATCTTACAAAAAAGATAGAGGTGGTGAGAAAAATGGAGAAAGGGAGAACACTTTTTCCTATGTCCTCACTTACTTCCTCCTTTTAGTCTAAGTTCTAAGATCTAGTGAAGAAAGATTTGGTGCGAACCATGGAGAAGACCAAAAAGCATCCCCAGCATCCTTCTGAGTTTGCCCTCATGTATGGGCCTCACACTGGGTGAAGAAAAGAAGTACTTGGTAGCATACATGGTCCAATCAAGGATTAAATAACGAGTTTTTTCAGTGTTATTTATCTCCTGGGTACTGTGCAAAAATTTTTTTAAACAACCACGAATTCTTTGGAACTCCTCCCATTGAGACTCGGAGTCTGTTCCATCTCTTTGAATCAATGTAGTCTTGTGACTTTTTCACCAATACAATTGACAGAAGCAACACTATATTACTTTGATGTTAGGTCATAAAAATCCATGCAGCTTCCACCTGGTTCTTTTAGAATAATCCTTCTGAGGGAAGCTAGTTGCCCTGTAAGAAGTTCAATTACCTTGAGAGTGCAATGTTAGAGAAACCACATATAGATACTCCAGGAAACAATCTCAGTGGATTCAGTCTTCCAGTCATTACTATCAAGGCAACAGACATGCATCTTGGATCCTCCAGACCACCTTCTAAGTACCTCAAGTGACTTCAATTGACACCACAAAGAGCAAAAGAATCACCCAAGGTCAAATATGTGGTGATAAAGAAATCTAACTATGAGAGGTGAACACATAGTGTAAAATTATATATATATATATATAATATATATATATATATATATATAAAAACTATACTTAAAATGTGTAAAAATAAATAAAATAATCACCCAGCCAAGCTCTGCCCAAATTCCTGAACCGCAGCATCAATGAGCATAATAAAATTGCCATTGTGCCACCAAGCTCAGGGTGGTTTGTTATGCAGCAATTGTTACTATAACAAGTAGTTAGGGTCTGCATGTAGCCAGTTGAAGTCTGAGGGGCACCCAAAATACCACACTCATATCTCTCTCTTCCTATGGAACACGACCCTGGTTTTGTGATGATGTTTTTCTTCTGCCTCATTGTAGCTCATTTTCCATAATAAGTCTATGCGCAAACACTAACTATATGGTGATAGGGTCAACTCACCCTGGTCCAAGAGATGGAAGAGCAAAAAGAGAAAAATAAACATGGGGAATAAAATTAGTGCTTCTTAGGTAAATTTGTGAGGAAGAACTGCCAGGTGGAGTGGGATAAGCTGTTCTTAATTCTTATTAGTCTGAGAATTTACCTCTGTCTGCTCCAGTTCTAGGGGGCAGCCACAGATGTTGGTTCCTCCCCATTATCAGCTTAGCGGCCTTCTCCTGTTCCTTCATGTGTCCTCACTCTGATAAACTGGGAATGCTAATAACCATGACTATCCCATCTCAGAATACTTGGAAGGGTCAGTAAGGTTGGAGCAAAGTAAAAGAAGTTAGAAATGTCCAAGGAAACCAATGTCTAACCATCAGGTTTTCAATCATAAATTTTGCTAATCTAAAGGAAGCTTAGGTATTTACAAGGAAGCATCAAAGTCCAGGTGTCCACTGTTAATTAGAATCCTAGAATTTGAGGACATAAAGACCCTCAGAGGTCTTCTAGTCCAATTCCTTCACTCTATGCATGATAAAACTGAAGTTATAAAGGGGTTTGGACGCATTTATTAAACCAGTAAGTTTAAGAAGCAGGAAGATAAACCTGGTTTTCCAAGTCCTAATCCAGAGTTATTTTCACCATTCTCTACATAAATATCTCAAAAGCTTTAATATGCACACCAATTCACTTGTGAATCTTGTTTAACTTGAAATGTGCCATGAGGGACTGAGATTCTGCATTTGTAACCAGCTCTCAGTTGATTTCAATGTTGCTGTTCTGTCATTAGTGTCTTTTACCCCATAAGTAGACTATTTTTTATTTGCCATCTCCTTATAACCCCCCTTTCTTTTGAACTTTTTTGCCACTTTCTTTGGTATTAGTACCAGGAGATGATGAAATAAACATGCACGAGAGAAGAAATGAGAAGAAATGTGATGGCATGGCTAAGTCAATTTTACTTCTCCAGAGTGGCTTTTTGCAAAAGATTTGTTGAAGGTAGAGGTAAAAACTGGTTTCAAAACATGTTTGGGGTTATTTCTGGATTTCTTGTCCCTGCGTACATGGAAAATCCAGAGCATGGAATATGAATATATAATAGTGTGCCCAATTTTCTTGTGTGGTTTGTGGAAACTGGTCACATTGCTTTACAGCCATACCACATATATTTAAAGGCTATAGCTATGCAATGGGGTTTCAGTCGAAATGATTCAGAAAATTGCTTCAATCCTTTGCGCTGTCAGTACAATTCTGGCTCATACAGAAGTGGATGAAGAACACTGAAACTTATACCTTCTATTTATACTATCCAGGACCTTCAACTCTGTGATCCCTGTTACCTTAGATAGCTCACTTCCTCTCTGGAACTCATAGTCCCCTCATTTGTAAAACGACAGACTGGACTGCTTCTAAAGTCTTTATATTCCAATTACCATCTCCAGGCCTGGATAGTGGTCACTGATGAGCAAGATGATGACTAAGGCCATGAAAACATCTGCTTCAACCTAGTCCTCAAGGTTCTTTTACTTCCTAATGTAGAAAAGTGACACACATATTAGAAATATTTTCAGTAACAAATATTGAAACAATGCCTTTTCTGGTTATCCCTTAGTTACCCAGAAAAATAAATAAACCAGAACCCTTCTCAGCCACCAAGAGTTCTGGTAACCTGAGGCTTCCCTCTGATAAGCTTTTCTGCTTGTGTCTTTTATGCTTACTGGTAACAAGAAGTATGACTATGAGTAGAAATAGAAACAGTTGGAGTCTGGACTCAGTGGGCTGCACGGTGGGCTGACAATCATCTTTTCTTGTTAGGTGTCAGGAATGACCTTGGGTCATATATGAAATATGAATGATGCCAGGGATGTTTAGGAGATCTTTCAAAGGAAATTTAGATTCATATTCCTTTGTCATCACTTTAGAGAGCAGAAGAGAGGGAAATGTCAGGCTAAGGTTGACTTCCTCACCTTGTGATTTAGACCTTCGAGAGTCCCCTTGGTTCACCAGTATTGTGTCTTCCTTGTGCATGCAGGTATTCAATATTTTAAGAACTGCTGACTTGAATGCTTTTGGCCTAAGAAAAAAATTAAAAAACAAAATTAGAGAATAAAACATTGATTAGCCCAAATCCAACTGCATTATATCTCTATAGGTCCTCACCTTAGAATTAGACATTGCCTGTTTTATTTTAATTTCTTTTTGTTGTTGTTGCTGTTGGCATCTGACTTGTGTGAGTAATCTAAGAGATCTTCTAAGATATCACATTATTTCACTTGAGTCTCATTTTATACAAAGCAGAGCAGTGTTTCTTAACCTTGACATTTGGAGCTGGATAATTCTTTGTTGTGGAGGTTGTCCTGTGCTTTGTAGGATGTTTAGCAGCATATCTAGCCTCCACCCATTAGGTTCCAGTAGCACCTTCCTCCCAGTTGTAACAATCAAAAATGTTCCCAGACATGGCCAAATATTCCCTGGGGAGTGAATCATCCCTCCTTTGTTCCAGTCTATCTGGCTCCCATATAAGGTCCACCTTTCAATTAGAGGTTATCAAAAAAGATTGCTGTGCATGTCTTAGATCCTGCTTTGCAGATGTCCTCATCCATCAAGGAGCCTATCCAAAGATTCAGATTATAAGGACAGAAACCTTTCATCTTAGCTTGATACTTTCATTTGCTACATGGACTGTCCTGAAAGTCCTCTGTAACAAAGGCAAATGAATCACAGCACAGAGCTAAGGTCTGATCTGTTCAAGAAAGCCATTGCATTTGATTTTTGAGTTTTTGGTTCTAAGAGGCACTGGTGCCTCCTGTGGTTCAAATAGAGATAAGAGGAAAAAAGGAAGGAAAGAAGGAAAGAAGGAAGGAAGGAAGGAAGGAAGGAAGGAAGGAAGGAAGGAAGGAAGGAAGGAAGGAAGGAAGGAAAGAAAAGGGGAAGGAGGGAGGAAGGGTAAAAGAAACAAAGAAAGAGAGTGGTGGAAATAGAAAGAGCATGTCTACCACCCAAAGCCCAATGTACATACACCTGAAAAGTATATAATTGCATTAACCAATGTTACCCTAATAAACTTATTTTTTTTAAGTTTTTTAAAATACACACAAAAAAGAAGAAAGAAAAAGCATGTCTGATCTATCCTTCACATCTAAGAAGATAGAAACCTAAGCTGGCTGAGGCAGAATTGGCCATATGATATTTTTAAATATTCATATTATATGGAAATTTCACACTGTAGCCAGTCAATCCTGGCAATTTTAGTCATGAATTTTCTATTCCATTTTGGACTTCTGTTCTCTGAAGTTATAAGAGGAGGGCACTTATTATTGATAAAGCTCTTATTCCAGATCATGGTAGGAAGGAAACATAGCAGAAAATAAGAGTTTTAAGTGTGGCAGAGGAAGCCAATAGCCCAGAAATCTGAGTTTTCAGCCCTTGGTCTTCTTACCAGCAGTGCGATCTTGGGCAAGTTATCCTGCTAAGGCTTTACATCTTTCATCTGGAAAATTAGAGAAGCATGGACTGTAAAATCTCTAACTTTCCTTCCAACACAACACACCAAATATTTGGTTCTTAAAATGTGCTGAAGAGCACCTGGGAATTTGATTTCCAAGCAATGAGTGGCATCATCTTGTGGCCAAAACAATATTTTCTCTGTTATAAAGATGATTCTCTCCTTCAGATAAGGTACAGGTGATTTGCAGTCATTCAATACTCTCTCTCTCTCTCTCTCTCTCTCTCTCTCTCTCTCTCTCTCTCTCTCTCCCCCCCCCGCTCCCTTGCACCCCTCTCCATCTCTTATCATCTACCTACCTACCTACCTACCTAATCATCCATCATCTTGTTTTTTTTATTTTCATTGAAGTATAATTCATAAGGATAATAAATATAAATTGACTCCACCTAGCACCCAGATCATGAAACAGAACATTACCAGGTCCCAGAAGCCCCCTTGCGCCCCTTTCCAGTCACTATCCTCAACAGACACAATGAATTTCATAAATGTAATATTGAACAAAAGGAGCCAGATGCAAAAGTTACTATATGCTCTCCCTCCAAGGATTACCTCTATCCTGATTACTAATAGCATAAATTGATTTTTTTCTCATTTTGCTCTTAATGTAAGTTGAATTTTGCACTATTTGCTCTTTTGCATCTGGCTCCTTTTGATTAGCATTATCCTTGTGAAATTGGTCCACATTGTTATATGTAGTTGTAGATCATTCTCATTGCTATAGAATATTCTTCAAGAACTTTTATAAAATTATTCTGTAATTAAATTAAATTTCATTTTTTAGTATAATAGTAATGTTATGTGCAAGGCAAAAAGGTTTTTTAAAAGTTACTCATAACCCTCCACCCAAAAGCAACCATCATTAATATTCGGCTGTACAAAACATTTCGGTGTGACACACGCAGTGAACATCCTTGATCACAAAATGTTTTCTATTCTTTAGAGGAGGAGGTTCCTTGTAATAGAATATCAGAAGTACTATTATTAAGTCAGTCTTTAGAAACAGAAGACAGCTCTAGTTTTTGCTTAGAATGCAGTGATATGTACCTGGGAAAAGGAACTAGCACATACTGAGCACCTAGTGATACATGCCCCAGACATGGTGATGGCTACTTTGCTGTCATTCTCTCATTTATTTCTCACAAAAACCTTATGAGGTCCATATATTTTGCATTTTGGAGAGAAAACAAAATCAAGGCTCAGAGGTATTAAGGAACTTGTCCAAGGCACACAAGGAGTAAAGTGGCAGAATCAAGATTCAAACCTGTGTCTGGCTACAAAGCTTGTGATCTTTCAACTCTACCACACTGCCTCCTAGAGTTCAATTTCAATGATGCAACTGCAATGTACCCTCTTTAATTATCTTCTCCAAAGGCCTGTTACAGTTCTTAACCCTTTTACTGTTTAGAAAAAAAATAAATGCAACTCACGTAGGAATGCTACGTTTTCTAGGATTTGACATTTTCAGCCATCAAACTACTAAAAACAGAATGCTAAAAATAGAATGATGCCATTTGTTTCTAAAGACTATTGATATACTAGAGCGATGCAAAAATAATAAAAACGAGATATTTCATGGTAAACTTTGGGGTAAGGTTAGAACTGTAATCTGCGAGTTATCTCAGAGCAAAGGGAAAAAAGGTTAATAAACTGCCGTGTTCTCTGGGCAGGGGCAAATTACACTTTTCTCATCCTTTACACTGAACCAAGAGTATCAGTGTGACTGGTTTTCTTATGGGCCTAAGAGATAGAGATTAAGCCACAAGAGAGTGTGAGCAATGTTTCTCACTTATGTTCATATTAAATTTCCTCTACAATAAAATAGTTTTCTTTTTAAAATCTGGGTTTTTTTTGTATTAATGCATTTGCATGCTTTCTTTTCCCTGCCCTACCCCTCTGACTTTTCTCCAACTTGAATGTTGTTATAGCTAGCTCTTGTGCAACTGCTCTCTCTCTCCTTTCTGCAAAAGCTAAAGCCCTATTGCTGGATTTTTGGATGTCCTTCTTGTTCATTCCCAGCTTCTTCCTAGTTTCCCTATCCCTGTCTCCTCCTGCCAAGTCCATCTTCTTTTTTTTTATTTTTTATTTTATTAAATTTTATATTAGTTTCATGTGTACAGTACATTAGTTAGACATTTATATAGTTTATGAAGTGACCTCCCCAATTACTCTATCACCCACTGTCTCTACACAAGTCCATCTTCTTTATTTTTCTCAGTTTCTTATTATTGCTGCTACTGCTCCTTCTAATACCATTCATACTACTACAGCCATTACTGTTACTACCACCACCACCAACAATAGAATCTTAGTTGATTTCCCAGGTTACTTGCTGCCACTTTGGGAAGCAAAGGATAGAGTCTTGAGAAAATAAGAGTGGAAAGAAAAAAGAAGATCTGTGCTTCAGGCCACGGGCAGCCAAGGCCTCAGTTCAACCCTGTTGGTACATGGAGAGTAGTATGAGCACTCTAAATGCCAACCATGAAGACAAATGTCAGCACTCTGGCTTAGGACCAAGACCTGAGGGAGATGTTAATATGTCTTGCCTTTTTCTAAATTGCCCAACAAGAAAAGCCTCTCTCAATGAGCTGTATGGCCTTCTCCTCCAACCTGATACCAAACTAAAACCCTCTGCAACATCATTACCCGGATGCTAAAGTCTACATCAGGTTTGGGGGACTGATGTACACAAGGCTAATAGGTATTAAAATCCTATTAGTTTAAAAATGGTACAGGAATAATTGGATATCCATGTGCAGAAAATAAACAATAACCTTATCTCATACTACATATAAAAAATCAACTCGAAATTGATTATAGACCTAAATGTAGGAGCTAAAACAATAAAAGTCTTAGAAGAAAACAGAACTATATCTTCTGTTAGGCAAAGATTTCATATATATGATGATAAAACCATAAGCGACAAAAGAAAAAGTTGAAAAATAAGATTTCATCAAAACTTAAATCTTTTGTATGCCAACAAATTACATAACCTAGATAAAATGGAAAATTCCTAGAAAAATCACAAATTACCAAAACTGACTCAAAAATAAATGGAAAATCTAAACAGAACTATAACAATTAGAAAAAATTGAATCAGTAATAAAAATCTCTCAACAAAGAAAAGTTCATGACCAGATGGCTTCACTGATGAATTCTACCAAACAGTTAAAGAATGAATACCAATCTTTCTCAAATTCTTCTTTAAAATGGAAGAAGAGGAAATACTTCCTAACTCATTGTATGAGGACAATATCCCCATTACCAAAGCTACACAAAAACACCACAAGAAGAAAAAAAACCTAAAGACAAATATTCCCTAAGAATATAGATTCAAGCATTCTCAACAAAATACTTAAAAAAACAAAATCCATCAACATACTAAAAGGACCATAACAAATAGAATTTATTTTTGGAATGCAAGTATGGTTTAGCATAAGCAAATTAATCAATGTGATAAATCACATTAAATGAAGAGAAGAATAAAACCACATAATTGTAATTAAGACAGAAAAAGTAATTGATAGAATCCAACCCTTTTTTTATATAAAACTTTAAACAAAGTAAGAATAGAAGGGAATTTCTTTTGCATGATAATGGGCATTTATTAAAAACCTACAGTTCACAATGCACAATATATATATTCCTTACTGCTAAATTGTACACCTGAAACTTACTGGATTTCGTTAACCAATGTCATCATAATAAAAATAAATAAAATTTTAATTTAAAAAAATAAAAAGAAAAAACCCACAGTTAATAACATACTCAATGTTGAAAGACTGAAAATATTCCCCTAATATCAGGATAAAGACAAGATGTCTGCTTTCACTACTGCTATTCAAAATATTGAATATACTAGAAGTTCTAGTCAGATCAAGTAGACAAGAAAGAAGTACAGTTGGCCTTCTATATCTACAAGTTTTTCATTTGTGGATTCAACCAATATAGATAAAAAATTATTTGGGAAAAAAATCCTAGAATATTATGAAAAGCAAAACTCAAATTTGCCACGTGCCTTGCACCACGCTGAATACATGCTAATAAAATCATGTGTTGACATACTCTGTTGTAGCTCATACACAAATATAGGTTATATGCAAACACTTGCCCATTTTGCCATTTTATATAAGAGACTTGAGCATTCTCAAATTTTGATATCTGCAGGGTCAGGAGCAATGGGGAATCCTGGAACCAATCCCCTGTGGATACCAAGGGACAACTATAAAAGGTACCTAAATATTTTTTTAAAAATAATACTACTTTTATTTGCAAATAAAATTCAAATGAACCTACACAGAAAAAATTGCTACTAGAAACAATAAACATGTTCACCAAAATTGCAAGGTAAAAAAACAACAAGCAAAACATAAGTTATATTTCTATATACCAGAAATGAAAAATCTGAAAAGGAATTTAAGAAAACAATTATATTTATGACATTTAAAAGAATAAAATACTTAGGGATAAATTTAACCAAAGAGGTGAAGACTTGTATACTGAAAACTACAAAACCTTACTGGAAGAAATTAAAGAAGACCGAAGGCCTAACAAAATGGAAAGACATCTCATTTTCATGGAATGGAACAGTTGATATTAAGATGACAATACTACCCAAAACAATCTACAGATTCATTTCAATCCCTATCAAAATTCCAATGGCTTCTTTTGAAGAAATTAAAAAGTAATCCTCAAATTAATATAGAATGTGAGGGCTCCAAATATCCGAAATAATCTTGAAAAAGAACAAAGTTGGAAAATTCACAGATCCCTAATTTTCCGCTATCTAAAGGAATGAAGTACAACAGGTCCTCAAATAATGTCATTTTTTTTCATGTCATTTTATCATATTGATGAGGTTCCTAGAAACTTAATTCTTGTTGCTATCAATTACCTATGGTAAAACTGATTTCATTACAGTCACTTTGCCTAAAGTTGTAGAAGCTATTGACGATGTTAAGTAAGGACTTACTGTACTGATACATTCTACAATATGGAAGGACCTTAAAAAAGCATTATAGTAAATGAAAGAAGGCAGACATAAAAAGATCACATATTGCATGATTTCATTTATATGAAATAGAATAGTTAAATCCATAGAAACTTAACATAGATTGGTGGTTGCCAGTGGCTAGGGGAATGAGGAATAGGAAGCAACTGCTTAATAGTTGCAGGATTTCATTTTGGGATATTGAAAATATTTTGGAACTAGATAAAGGTAGTGGTTATACAACATTTTAAATGTATTAAATGTTACTGAATGTGTTCACTTTAAAATGGTTAATTTTATGTTATGTGACTTTCATTTCAATAAAAAAAATAAGACTTTTGTGCTTCAAAAATATTTCTTTGGGAAAGTGAAAAGATGATCCAAAATGGAAAAAAAAATTGTAAATTATATATCTGATTAGGGAATTGTATCCAGAGTGATTAGCTTTTACAACTTAACAACTGAAATGCAAATAATCCAATTAAAAACCCATGGGCAAAGGATTTGAAAATTCACTTTCTTAAAACAAGATATGGAAATGGTCAACAAGCACCTGAAAAGATGTTCAACATCACTAGTTATTAAGGAAATGCAATCAAAAGCATAATAAAATACCACTTTATACCACTAGGATGGCTAAAAATTAAAAAAAAAAACATGGAAAATAACAAGTGCTAGCAAGAATGTGGAGAAATTTAAGTACTCATACCTTGCTAGTAGAAATGTAAAATGGTACAACCTTTTTGGAAAATGGTTCGACAATCCTCAAAAAGTTAACATAGAGTTACCATATGACTCAACAATTCCATTCCTAGATATATACTCAAGATAAGTGAAAATATATGCTCACCAAATAAATGTGTACCTGAATGTTCATAGCAACATCATTCATAATAGCCCAAAAGTGGAAACAACCCAAATGTCTGTCGACTGATGAGTGGATAAACAAAATGTGGTATATCCATAAATAGAATATTATTTACATTTTAGAGATAGTTCAAGCCCATAAAACCTCTTCTGATTTTTCCCCATTCTAACTCCTGATGTGATCATGAAGTACTCTCTCATCCATGCTCCCACAGTACCCCATGCATGTGTTTATAATGCTTTTCAGTACTTCCTTATGAGTAGTGAAACCTGACTTCATGCTCACTACATGTAGATGCTATTAAGTCTCTGTTGAGCTAGTGCTTCTTTTACAGTGGAGAAAATAAACCCAATTATGTTCAACAACTGGCTGTTTTGGAGGAACCATAATTTAATATTTGTTTACATATTTATCTCTCTCTACTAGGTCCTTGAGAGCACAATGTCTGCTTCTCTTTTGATCTCCAAAAAGCATACTGCCTTGAACATTTTAAGGATTTAAGTAAGAAATTTTATTGAATGAATGAATGAATGAATGTACGCCATAGAACCTGTAACTGCTAAAAACACTTAAGAAGCTATTGAAATAATACAGGCTAAAAAGATGAAAGCTTGATTCTGGGAAAACATGGCAGAGTGAGAGATATAACCAAGATCTCTCCCCTTGAAACAACAATTAGCTGAACATCTAAAACTCAACAAAAAACACCCAAACTGCATACCAGCATGTCTGAGCATGGGATATGCACATAAGAGGTCAGAACCCCAGGTGTCTGGTGGTGGACTGAAAGTAAAAAAGAAGCTCTCTCTCCCAGGTGCCAGAGCTACCTGCAAGAGGAGGGGAGGGGGAGAAGAAACAGCGAGTTCCCTGAACAGATCTGCTTAGGAAAGCTGTGAGCTCCCAAGAATGGCTCGCGGCAGGGCCCAGTCATCAGGGCAAAAAGCAGAGAAGCAGAACGAGACAACAGTTGATTTTTACTGGCCCGTTGCAAAAACCAAGGCTGAGCCGCAACCCCCAACTACCAACCCAGAGGACCCCTCCCCCTCAGACCCTCTGAGAACAATCACTGCAGAATCCCAGGGGAAACTGAGAAATGCTGCTGAGACTGTCACTGACAGTGACAGGGACTGAAACTGTGGGTAGTGCAGCTTGATTAAATGTCCACAAGAAAATTAAAAAGGCATTATGAAGGCCTATATAAAGGAGTGATCCAGAAGCTTAGAGGCCACATAATGGAAACCAAAAAAAGTGCCTTCTTTGCAGCAGGCTAAAGAGACATTTATCTAATAAATCACCTTTCTGGAAAAACAGCAGAATACACTTCCATTAATGCCCAGGTGGAGAAAATTGTCCATTAAACAGCATGACAACCAAGGTAACAAGGCATCTCAAAAAGAAAGAGAAAAATCTCCAAAAAATAAGCTTACAGACATAGAAATATGTACATTATATGACAGAGAATTCAGAATGGTACATGTGAAAAAACTCAGTGAGTTCTGAAACGAGTCATATCAACAATTTCAGGAGTTGAAAAAACAACTAGAAGAGCAGAGCAAGGACATTGAATCCCTCAAAAGAAAGAATAGACTTCTGAAGATAACACACATACACACACACACAAACACACACACACACACACACACACACACTGCAAGAGTTGAAAATGAAATAGTAAGTTGGAAATAGAGTGAACCAAATGGAGGAAAAGATCAGTGATATTGAAGACAGAAATCTGGGAAAGAAGCAAGAAACTGAAGAATGAAAAATAATGAAAGAGAAATACAAAAAATAGCTGATACCATCAGGAGAGGAAACATAAGAATAATGGCATTCTCCAAGGCAAAGAAAAATAGGGCCTAGAAAGCATTTTCAGACAAACTGGATGAGAAATTCCCAAATCTAAGGAATGAGCTGGAGCTTGGTATTCAAGAAGTCAATAGAACACCCAATCATCTCAATCCAAAAAGGCCTTCACCAAGACACATTGTATTAAAGTTATCAAAAATCAACGACAAAGATAGAATTTCAGAGCAACCAGGGAGAAGAAAACAGTAACTTATAAAGGAAAACCCATTACATTATCATCGGACTTCTCAGCCCAGACCTTACAAGCCAAAAAAGGAATAGAATCAAGTATTTAAACTATTAAGTGAAAGGAACTACCAGGCTAGAATAATGTATCCAGCTAAGCACCCCTTTAAATATGAAGGAGAAATGAAGACCTTTCCAAACATAAAAATTGAGGGAATTCTCCATTATGAGGCCTGCACTACATGAAATACTGAAAGGGGTCAACTCACCTAAAACAAAATGATGAAAAAAATTCATAATTAATAGTAAAGTGACTATCATGCAAACAGAAGCAGAGGAGTGCAATCCTTACTAAGAACAGGCATTATAAGCTTAAATAATAAGAGAATTGCTATAGCAAGATAGTAATGAACAGTCAGCATACATAGAGACAATTTGAGATAACAATGACTAAAAGGGGAAGATCCAAATTTGCAAAGAGGAATGGAGATAAGCCACACACAGAAGAAAATGGATGACTGTATATATATATAAATTTTTCATATTTGTTTGATAGTCTCAACAAATATAACAGAGTAAAGCTATATTTATACGGGCAAATAATTTTCGACATAAAAGCCAAAAGCATACAGAGAGAAAGGAAAGCCTCTTCAATAAAATGGTGCTGGGAAAACTGGAAGGCCACCTGCAAAAGATGAAACTAGGCTGTTGTCTATCACCACACACCAAAAATTAACTCATAATGGATTAAGGACCTGATATAAGACCAGAAACATAAAACACATAGAAGAAAACATAGGAACTAAACTCAAGAACCTTGGACTTAAAGAGAATTTTATGAATTTGACTTCAAAAGAAAGGGAAGTAAAAGCAAAAATAAATGAATGGGATTTCATCAAACTAAAAACCTTCTGCACAGCAAAAGAAACATCAACAACGTAAAGATAGAACCATTCAAATGGGAAAATATTTTGCAGCAATGCTTCCAATAAGCACCTAATATCCAAAATTTACGAAGATTTTATACCATTCAATAACAACAAAACACAAATGATCCAATCAAAACATGGGCAGAGAGGACCTGAACAGGCATGATTCCCTAGAGGACATAGAAATGGCCAACAAATATATGAAAAGATGCTCAATATTGCTAGCTGTTAGAGAAATTAAAATCAAAACATAATGAGATATTATCTCATACCTGTTAGAATAGCTATAGTCAACAGGATAAGTGATAACAAATGTTGGCGATGATGCATATTAAAAAGAACACTTATACTCTGCTAGTGGGACTGTAAATTGGTACAGCCACTATGGAAAACAGTATGGAGGTTCCTTAAAAAACTAAGAATTGATGTACCATATGATCCAGGAATCCCTCTACTGGGTATTTACCCTAAAGACTCGAAAATCATATCCAAAAAGATATTTGCACACCGATGTTCATAGCAGCATTATTCACAGTGGCCAGGACATGGAAGCAACTGAAGTTTCCTACGATAGATGATTGGCTAAAGACACTGTGGTACATATATACAATGGAATATATACTCAGACATAATAAGAGGTAAAATACTGCCATTTGTGACAACATGCATGGACCTCGGATAATATGCTAAGCAAATAAAGACAGACAGAAAAAAGTTGAAAGTCACATGATATCACTTATATGAGGGATATAAACCTAAAGCATCAAATGAACAGGACAAACAAACAGAGATCCATGAACATGAAACAATTAACTAATGGTTACCAGAGGTCAGGGTTTGGGTGAGGGCGGGGAGGTAGACAGGGTAAAGTGGGTCAAATATAGGGGATAAGGGGAGGATAAAGTGAGTAAAGGGGATCACATGTATAGTAGCTGAAGGAAACTGGACATGGGCAGTAAACACACAATAAAATATATAGATGTCAAATTTTAACATACACCTGAAAGTTATATTATATTAACTGATGTTACCCCCAATAAACTTAATAAAAATTTAAAACAAAAAATGATGAAGTCTTAAATGGTGGCAGTCCAAATGGAGAAGAGGGTGAAATAGGTTTAGGAGGTAGAATATTTAAAGTTATGAGATTGGATGAGATTGCTGAAAGAGAGGCTACATATCATATTTAATGTGCTGGGTAGAGGAGATGGCCAAATTTAAAACTGACTTTGAGGTTTTAGTCTTGTGTGACTGGATAGATGCCACCAACTTTTTAATGTCAATAATGAATGTAGGAAGAACAAGATTTGGGGCAAGATAATAATGTCTATTTAGACATTTAATTCTAACTCCATAGTGGGTTTTTTTTTACCTGTAATTTTATTTTTTTTTTATTTTTTAATTGTTTTTTTTATTGTTCAATTACAGTTGACATATAATATTATGTTAGTTTTAGGTGTACAAGATAGTGATTAGACATTATATATCTTACAAAGTGATCATCCCAATAAATCTAGTACCTATCTGACACTGCACACAGTTATTACAATATTATTGACTATATTCCCATAGTGTTTTTTACACTTCTATACAGTCATTCAGACTAAAGGGCAGTGGCCTTGAAGTCTAGAAGCCTGTTCTGGTCTGGTATTTGACTGATTTTAGGCACTTTGCCAGTATGTCTATACTTGGTTCTCATCATTAAAATGAGACTAACTGATTTTCCTGTATCATTCCCACTCTAATAGTCTTGGATAGAATGATGATATAGACTATGTCTCTCATGTGGACTGAAATAAAGATACATAAGAAGAACAGCAGAGGGCATCATTATATAAAAGGTAAACTCAGAATTTAAAAGCAGTCTAAAGAATGGGTTAGCATTTTCAGGCTGTAATGGATCTTTAAAAACAACCGTATATGTGTATAATATTTTATAAAATTAACAAAATTAATTTACATAAGATTTTTTCAATATAGGATTTGTCTCACCATAATCATGTGGTCTGCACAGGAAATAGATTATGCTATTTTATGGATGAGGAAACAAAACTGAGAACTAGTAAGCTTTTCCAGGTCCAAAAAGCTAATAAAAAGCAACAATAAAACTAAAACCAGATCTTTTCAACTCATCTGTTTAATCCACTGCCTTGAAAGTTGATGCAATGATCATAATGAGGCTTGGAATGGTTCAGTTAAAACTAAAAATGTTAATATCTTCTTTTCTGTATAGTTAATGATTTATATACTACATATAGATGTACAAACAATATGGCTTCTTTATTCACTGTTACTGGTCTTCTTGCTCAGGATCTCCCCCCCTAGTGGGTTATAGGTGGTATAAGAGAAAGTTTACAGATCCTCCTAGAAATTGGAGAAAGGATAGCCAATTTTTCAGTGCCATCCCATCCTGCTTGCCTCTTCTGCTGTTTGCTGCAGGACAGTTGGTCTGAACTGGTTTCTGGACTGGCATATATTGTGCAAGTGTTTCCATTTGCCTTTTTGACATAAAATAGCATCCACTGTGGCTGCCTGCTAATTATGCCATTGCTTCTAGATATTGAGGTCCTACCTTTGTTTGACTTCCAGGCCTTCCATCAGTATCCAGTGGTCCCATCAGTTTCTCCATGACTCTTCACTGGGGTACATAATAGGTGGGTCAGTTTAGATTTTTCAAGAAGCAGATGACAAGGTGGGTTTAGATATGCAAGGCATTTTTGGCGGAAATGCTTATGAGGGAAAAAGGGATGAAGCAGGAGTAAGCACAGAAAGTTTTCAGACCTCAATGCAGGTCTGACCTTCGTGGAAGGAGAGAGGGAAAGGAGCTTGAGTAGTAAAACTCTCAGACTGCAGCACCAGTCTAAGAAAGGTTTGGCCAGGTCAATGGGGAATCTCTGTGTCAAAGTTACTCATTAAAGGAGTCCCACATCCCTCAGGAATAGGCAAGCTCTAGTATACCTGTCATGTTTAATCATTGGCTAGGAGCAGCCTGGGAGAAGTATGGCTTTGGTACAATGCAGTGGTATATCCAGAGAAGTATAAGCTGGGGCTGTCAATTATGTTTCCTGCAACAAGTTCTTTCTTGAAAAAGATCTGAGAAGAACATTTTAGAAAGAACATTTACATAGCTGCCACTACAGGAGAAAAACAAAAAACACATAGACAACTAAATGTAGGATATGATGTCAGGTAATGATAAGTGCTAGGAAGAAAATACAAATCAGGATAAGGCCATAAAAAGTGACTTTTGTTTGGAATGGGGAGGAGACCTCCTATTTTAGATAAATGGTCACAGAAAGCCTCTCTTCAGGCAGTGACATTTGAGCAGACATCTGATAAAGGAAGGAAGCAACACCATTTGAAACTTTGAGAAAAGAGCATTCCAGGTGGCAGTAGTTAGTGAAAAGGCCCTAAGGCAGGAATGAGTTTAGTGGCTTGAAGGAACAGAATGAAAACCAATATGTCTAGATTAGAGTGAGTCAGGGGGGAAGTGATAGGAGATATAGTCAGATATAAAAGGCATCTTATA
The DNA here is from genome assembly GCA_003508835.1 of Eonycteris spelaea. NCBI lineage: Eukaryota > Metazoa > Chordata > Mammalia > Chiroptera > Pteropodidae > Eonycteris > Eonycteris spelaea. The sequence continues at coordinate 85,718 of PUFA01000694.1, read as the reverse complement.
GGCCATGGTAAGCAGTTTGAATTTTATTCTGTGCTGAGAACTCATTAAAGGGTTGCAGGCAGGGGACATGATCTATGTTTTTAAATCATTGCTCTGCTTTGTAAAGAATTGACTGAGGGTCATATGAGTGGATGACCATTTGGGAGGGTGTTAGGGAGAGCAGTTAAGAGGCCATTACAGTAGACTTGGCAAGAAGAGATGGCTTGATTTGTATGGGAGTGGTGAATGTAAAAGGCAGTAGTTAGATTTGTGATGTTTTAAAGATAAAGCTGTCAGAACTTGACAATGGATTGGATGAGCAGTAGGAAGTAAAGAGAGAGGCCTATGATAATTCCTAGGTTTGGGGCTTAAAAACACTTAGTGAGCTCAATAAAAAAGGTTATGTTTTTTGTGTGTGTGGTGAGATGGGCATTAAATGTCTGTGCTACATCTCCATAAATGTACTAAAAACCATTGAAATAGTACACCTTAAATAGGTGAATTGTACGATTTGTGAATTATATCTTCATAAAGCTGTTACTAAAAAAAGTCTGTTAAAGCTGTTAGTGACTCTTAACCATCTAGTAAATAGTTAGATACATGAGTCTAAAGTTAAGGGGGAAAGTTCAAGCTGGAGACAGAAATTTGGGAGTCATCACCATATTAATGGCATTTGTCTGTAGTTATCTATTGTTATGCTAAAAGAAACCCTAAAACTTAGTGGCTTAAAGCAACAATGAATTATTATTTCTCATGATATTCTGTGGGTTTGTCAAGGCTTGTGTTGCTGCAATTATCTGGGCACTGAGCTGCAACTGGTACATCCACGTCTCAGGCCTTGTTGCTAACTGTCCTTTGAGGCACTTAGTTCTCCATGTGGCCTCTCTATATGCTCTCTTATTTACTTATGTAACACAAACTTCATACATGGGAACTGGCTTCAAAGAAAACAGAAGCAGAAGTTGCTAGGCCTCTTAAGAACTAGTCCCAGAACTGGAACATTTCAATTTTACCACATTCTACCATATTCTGTGGGTCAAATCAAGTTACAAGGCCAACCCAAATTCAAAAAGGAAAATAAATAGACTCCACCTCCTCATAGGAGGAACAATGTGCACATACAGCAATGGGAGGAATTGTTGGTCATTTCTGCAGATGATGAATCATAATATTTAAAATCATGAGATTGGATGAGATTGGTAAGGAAATGAATATACAGTTGACCCTCGAACAACACAGAACTGTACAGTTCCTGTTATATGTGGATTTTTTTCATTAAATATATTGGAAAATTTTTGAAGGTTTTCTTACCATGAAGCAATCATTTCAATTACAATAGCCTACCATAAAGCAATCATATTGCTGCTTATTCATTATCAATGCTTGAATTGTTATACCTATAAATAAATATAAAATTCTTTTTCATGTCTAGTGTTAGTAATATGTATAATATCCAGAGTTTTATATCATATAAGATAATATTGATATAGGTCTTGACAGACAATTCATCCTGTAAACAGACATAAACTTACAGAATTGATAAATACAGTATAGTACTGTAAATGTATTTTATTTTCCTTATTATTTTCTTAATAACATTTTATTTTCTCTAGCTTGCTTTATCTTAAGATATAGTATATAATACATATAACATATAAATTATGTATTAACAAACTGTTTATGTTATTGGTAAGGCTTCTGCTGAACATAAGCTGTTAGTAATTAAATTTTTAGAAAGTGAAAAGTTCATATGCAGATTTTTGACTTCATAGGAGTTCAGCTCCCCTAACTTTTGAGTTATTCAAAGGTCAACTGTAGATAGATATAATGTCTGAGGATTGAAGTCTGGGACACCCTGATGATGAAGAGGAACCTGCAAACAAGACCAAAAAATAATAATCTATGGGGTGTAGGAAAACTAGGAAATACACCTAAGTTCAAATTCTGGCTCTGCAACTTGCTAGCTGTGTTACTGTGGATACCTACTAGGCCCTGAGTAAGATTTTTAACCTTGCTGAGCCTTAATTTCTTCATCCATAAAATAAGAATAATAGTACCTACTTTTCTATTCATTTTCTTTATCACAAGGGAGAGAAATAATGAATGAATGAATGATAAATGATGATAGATGAGAGAGAGAGAGAGAGATGATAGATAGATAGATAGATAGATAGATAGATAGATAGATAGATAGATAGATAGATAGATAGATAATAAATAAAAATCATCCTTTGGATCACACACAAGGAAGTCATTGGTGACTTTAGAAAGTAGAATATTGGGAGTAGAAGAGAAAATGGCTGACAGATGAATTGGAGCTGCTTTCAGGAAGCTTTTCCATAAAGGAAAGAAAAGGTAGGATCTGGAGTAGAACAAAGTATCAACTGTGAGATTTTATTAAAGACAGTAGAAAAGAAGGAGATCATGCCATTTGCAATAACATGGATGGACCCTGAGGGTATTGTGCTAAGTGAAATAAATCAAACAGGGAAAGGCAAACACTATATGATCTCACTTATATGTGAGATATAAAACAAGCAAGCAAGTAAACAAACAAATGAAGTTCATAGATACAAAGAACAGATTGGTGGTTACGAGAGGTAGGGATAGAGGGTAGGCCAAATGAGTGAAGGGGGTAAAAAGGCATAAACTTCCAGATATAAAATAAATAAGTCATGAGATGTAATGTACAGCATGTTGACTGTAGTTAATACAGTATTACATACTTGGAAGTTGCTAAGACAGTAGATCTTAAAAGTTCTCATCACGAGGAAAAATTTATAACTATGTTTGGCAATGGATGTTAACTGGACTTAACTGTGGTGATCATTTTGCAACACGTACATATATCAAATCATGCTGTACGCTTTAAACTCATGTAACATTATATGCCAATTATATCTCAATTTAAATAAGATAGTAGATATTTAAATATGTTTTAAATACTGATGAGAAGGAGCTAGTAGAGAGAGGGTGGCTAAAAATACAAGAGAGAATGGGTAAAAAACGGGACATGGTCCTCAGAGTATGGAAAAGATGGAATCCATGTACAGGTGGGATGGTTAAGTTTGGACAGGAGGGAGGACTTCTCTTCTGCCAAATCATGGTGCAAAGAGATAAAGAAGGAGAGCAGATACAGATAAACTTATGCAGTATTTGTTTTCTTAGTGACTCAGAAAAGAGATGGTTTGTGATAGAAAGAGATTAGTGGTAACACTGAGACTGACAAAGTTTGAAGGGGTGTAGAGCATGAAAGTGACTGCTGAGGAGGTGGGTCAGATCAAAGGATAGTTCCATGTTGAGGATTCAGGTGAATCTGTAGATCATGTGGCACCAATGGGCATGCTGGTGTAGTCATCTCCAGCAGAGCTCTGCAGTCCTGGGGAAGGAACAGAAATGGAATGGTGAACAGGGTGGCATGATCCAAGGTTGGGTTTTATAGGGTAGCCACTTTGCTAATTTTAATATTGTCTTTTTAGAAAGACTGAGAATGAAAAGTCAGGTAGAAGGTCTGTGCTGAGCTTAGATTCTTATTAATGGTAATAACCAGTGACATAGAAGTGTCCAGGAACTGAGGGAGAAAAAAACTGAAATTTTCTGAGCACCTACCATTTGCCAGGACCACAGGATACATAGGTACATTTTCTCATTTAAACCTCTCAACCACCATGAAAAGTAGAATTATCCTTGTTTCCCACCCCTAGCCCAGAACCTGTCTTTTAAAACCTCATTCAGTGGTTTTTCTGGTTCCCTTTTTGGAATTGTCTCTCTTAAATTTCCCTTTGACTATGGTCAGAATGTCATTCCTTATTTTATATCTTTATATTTGACTAATGACATCACCAGTTCCTTTCCTCACCAGCTTCCTGACTTAATTACAAAGGGAACCTCTCACATTTTAGAGATAGAGAAACTAAGACACAGTATCAGCCATGATCAGGTTTGTGGTATATTTGCTAATACTGGGTCTCAGTTCTATGTGATTAAGGGACTGAAAAATCTTGAGTTAACTTCCTACTGAAGCATGCATTCATCTTTAGTGCAGAGTTGAGATTCAAAACAGGTTGACACCTATATTGGCTTGTAGTAACCAATTATAATGAATAATGGCTTAGCCCCTGAGCAGGGTTTTCAAGCCCCTTGCTGAGCCCTGCCTAAACTTTTTAGTTGCTGGGTCATGAAGTATAGAGTACAGGGCAGGAGAAGATTGGACAGTCAGGGGGCTTAGTAGGGGTCTTAGAGCAATAGAGTCTCATTAGGACAGACCTGCCTTAGTGGCTATAAATGCTATCCAAATGTGTTCATGGTCAGAATGGAAGCAGGTTAATAATTTTCTCCTAAAAATTGAAAGACATAAACTATTTTTAAAGACCATTTAGTGTTATATTATATCTAGTCTCCTCTTCTTCCAAAGTAAAAAGATTATTAGTTGGGCTCATGGCCACCAAGCTTACAAGTATATTCCCCAGGCTTACTTGCTGCTAGTTGTTGTCATGTTAAGCTATTGTCAATTGGATGCAACTGGAAGACAGATGAAGCACCTCCTGTTCAAACTCTTAAAGGGAGAGGCATCTCATCCTTGTCCTACTTCCTTTATCCTGCTATTTGATTATTGAACACTGTGGAGAGCCATTTTGAGCCATGTGGACAAGGGAAATGCTCTGGGATTGGTTGAGCCACAAGGTAGAAGGAGTCTGGATCCCTGGACAAGCTCATGCAGCAGAGTTGCCATGCAGCCAAGCAGCTTGGACTGCCTACCTCCAGACTATAAAGTGAAAGAGAAATAAACTTCTATTTGTTGGAGCCATTGTCGGTTTGGGTCTGTTACAAACAGCCTAAAGAATATTCAAAAGAGGAGGGTTTGGAGGAGTTTCTCTCTTTGCTACTCTTGATTCGCCTCAGCCACAGATATATATTCCTTTCTAACTACCAAGTTTGAGGAAAAGTGATGCTAGAAGGGTACTGGTGCTAAGATCTAATATTCATTTTAAGTCCATTATCCCCTCCTATTGAGTGATGATAAGAAGACCAATTCTTTTTCCATTCACTGTCATTTCTGAGGTGTTCTTAGAGGCTATATATAATCATTTAAATAACCCTATGTACCTCTTTTGGATTAGGAAACTGACAATGCACCACTCTGAAAGTGGAATGGAATAGACCTTAACCTTACTTTCTATAGACTGTAGTTCAAGCAGGACAGATTCATATTCCCCTTGAGCCTTAATATTGATATGAGAAGAAGGGATATGACACAACACATGGAGGAGTGGGAGGGGCCACCTCTTCATCCAGCCCTGGGGATCACTGGGGTGAGAGATAACATAATTGGAATTGATCTGTTTGACCAAATTGAGCAGTAGGATCAGTGATTCTCTACATCAAAAAGTAGACTGATACCTGTGAAACTTAATAATTACTTTGCTGCAGAAAAGCTGCTTGCTCCCTAAAATAATCTATCTTGTCACAATTAACAGAACTGAAGAAAAATGAGATGATAAAATACCATAGAGCAAGATCTGTGCTCTTTCATTATAAAATTTAAGCTGCTGTACCAGAATTGTCTATCAAGAGTTTATTATAAGATTTCAATCAGGAATTATTTTGCCAACTAAGTTTAGAGAACAATAGGGCAAGAACCTGGTCCCCAAGTAGCCAAGACGATCATTTTCCGATACCCTTAACATTTATTGAACATTTGTACACATGTGAATTCATTTAATACTCACAACAACTCTGTGAGATAAATGTTGTTATCCTCATCTCATAGATAATGAAAGTGAGGCTTGCAATGGTTAAGCTCAAAATTACCTCCAGCTAGTACTGGGAGAGAGCAAAGACTTGAACCCAAGCCTCTCTTCCACAAAAGCACAAGCTAAAAGTTAAGTTCTGCATCTGAAGTTAATTTGTGAGGGACATAAGATGGAACAGACCTCCCTGCACAGGCTAGTTCATCTCTTGAGCCCTGAAGCTTGGAGTCAAGCAATTCAATGAAGAATTGTTTTTGCAAAAATACCTAATTTCTTATGATTCTTAAGACCTGAGTGACAGGTATCAAGGACAATATTGTACCTTTAGCAGGGCTGCTATGAAATGTCCAAAAATCCACAGCATGGGGAGATTGGGAAGAGGTCAAGTGTCTAAAGAATCCACAACTTAGACCATTAGCTAGCCTAAAAAGAAAAATGATTGTATCTCTGGTTGTTTATAGATTATCATGGGGAGACAAATACCTGATTAATGGAAAATTTTATTCTGGGAAACATCTTTACTTCTAGGCACAGAGATTGGTTATATGTTTTCCAGAAAATATTCTCCCTTCAAAGTAATCTGCATGGTCTTCAACAATCTTTTCAGCACTGCTCTATAAATCCCCACATTATCATCTGAGAGTGGAGACAGAAAACCCAGTTTTAACATTAACTCCAGACATTAGAAGAGTAAGGGAAACAAGGCTGCCATTCTGGTTTTTTTTTTATTTGTTTTGCTTTGTTTTGTTTTATTTTAAGGCAAGAACTTCTACCCATCCAATATGGAATCAGTACCTGGGCTTAGGAAACTGATATGTTTTGTGCTTTGTTGGTGATTTGGGGACTTGGGGTTTAAGGTGAGTGGACTAGGCCTCTTTCCTCTGGGACCTGATAAGAAAGATCTGTTGTTTGGGTACTTAGCTCAGCCTAGTGATTTAACAACAAATAACTGGGAAGGAAAAGGTCCCTGAGGAAGGAAAGATAGAGTCTGCAAAAGAGTCAGAGTTTGTAAGACAAGCCTCTGGGGCAATAATCAACTCCTATGCATATTCACCCTAAAACACACATGCCAAGCCAAAGTCTTGTGAAGAACACACAACCTCTGCAGGTCAGTACTACAGAATCCTTACATCAGGGAGGACATTATAAATTTCATTCATTCATTAATCAAACATTTGAGTGCAACTCTAGTTGTTCTCTCACCATAATGTAAACCAGACTTCCTTTTTCTAGTCAGTCCCCTGTCATGTAATGACTGACAATTATCAACCTCCCCAAACATGGTTGCCATGTAGTTAGAATTCACTGAAATTCTGAGATTGGTTATTTTATTGTTTGTTTACCTGGTATATCAATTAAGATGGTATTGCCTGTAAATAACAGAAAACTTTTGCCCCCTTTTAAATCAGGTGGGATTTTTAAATTATTGAGTTGTACTTAATAACACTTTTAACTGTTGAATCAACCAACCCTGAAGCCTGCTCTGATTTAAACAATATGGTAGGGTATTAGTTTCCAATTACTGCTGTAACAAATCACCACAAACTTAGAGGTTTAAAACAACACAAATTTATTATCTTCTAGTTCTGGAGATCAGAAGTCTGAAATGGGTCTTGAAGAACTAAAATTAAGGTGTTAGCAGAGTTTCATTCCTTCTGGAAGATCTAAGGGTGTCACAAGCAAGGAAAGTGGCTATTGAAGTAACACCCTTGAACGCCTTTGTGTCTTTCCACAATGCCAGGTTTATTGAGTGGAACTTTCTCAGATAAACCAATCTGTCATGCAGGTTAACACACAACACAGAGAGGGGAATTACAGAGGCTTACATGACAGAGCAAAGGCATGAAAGTCCTTAGCCTCTCTAAAGGAAGCTCAATCAACTGGCAGCATGGATAGCTGCGTGTCTGTCCCAAGCCAGCAGCTACACAAGGTCAGAGTCTCCAGCTCTCAGCACACCAGTTCATGATGCTCATGGGTTAGGCTTGAGCATAGTCTGTCTTAGGTGTTCAGCTTACATGGACCTTACAAGGTGGGATCCTTATGCGTATTAGCCTCTGCAGAAGGGGGCTTATCCAGGGTAGTTGTGGCCAAGTTTCTGTAGCTTGGGGTATTCTGGTCACACCCTAAGGGCATTGCCATTACGTTTCAGATGACATTATTGTCATGGCTCCCTTGGGATCCATTTTGTAAAGTCCAAAATGTCCTCAATTCTTTATGCTCAATACAAGGACATTTTTTTTAACTTTTTAAAAATTAAATTTATTGGGGTAACATTGGCTAATACAATTATATAATTTTCAGGTGTACATTATAATTTGACATCTGTATATTCTATTGTGTGTTCACCACCCAAAGTCCAGTTTCCTTCAGCTATCAACAAGGGAATATTTTATTCCTTACTTTTTTTATCTTCTAGAGGATTTCAACATTTCTTGACTCATGGCCCCATATCACTCTGACCTTTGCTTCCATTGTTATATCTCCTTCTTTGACTCTGACCCTTCTGCCTTCCTATAAGGACCCTTGTGATTACATCAGGCTCACCTAGGCAATCCATAATAATCTTCCCATCTCAAGATCCTTAATTTAATCACATCTGCAGTGTAAAAGAACATATTCACAGATTTCAGGCATTAGGACATGGACAGCTTTGATGGGCCATTAATCTGTCCACCACAGGTAGTTTATTAGATTACATAATTTGGAGTATAAAGTTAGAGCAGGTTCAGTGTTGGTTGATTAAGCAGTTTAAAAGTGTCATCAAGTACAACTCAACAATAAAAATCCAAACCACATGATTAAAAAGGGTGCTAAGGACATGAATAGAAATTTATCTAAAAAAGATGTACAAGTGACCAATAAACACATGAAAAAATATTCAACATCAGTAGCCATTAGGGAAATGCAACTCAAAACCACAGGGACATACTAAATTAGGGTGGCTATTATTAAAAAGGAAAACAAAAAGAAAAACAAACAAATGAACAAAAACAACAACAAAAACAAAAAGAAAAAAAGAGAAAATACTCAGTGTTGGCAAGGATGTGGAGAAAATGTATCCCTCATACTTTGCTGTTGGAATGTAAACTAGTGCAGCTGTTATGGAAAACAGTATGGCGATTCTTTAAAAAACTTTAAACACAGAATTACCATATGACCCAGCAATTCCACTTCTGGATATATACCCAAAAATTGAAAGCAAGGACTCTAATGGATAATTTGTGCATTCATATTCATAGCAACATTATTCACAGTAACCTAAAGTTGGGGAAAAAAACAATATCCATAAAAAGATGAATGAATAAACAAAACGTGGTGCCTAGATACAATGGAATATTATTCAGCATTAAAAAAGAAGAACATTTTTACACATGATACAACATGGATGAACTTTAAAGACATTATGCTATGTGAAATAAGCCAGTAACAAAAGGACAAATATTTATGATCACTCTTATACAAGGTTTCCAGAGTTGTCCAATTTCTAGGGACAGAAAGTAGAATGGTGGTTTCTAAGGGCTAAGAGGAAGGAGAAGGAGGAGTTGATGTTTAATAGTATAGAGTTTCAGCTGAGAAAGATAAAAAAGTTTTGGTGATAGATGATGGTGATGGGTGCACAATATGAATGTAATTAATGTCACTGAAAAGTAAACTTAAAAATGATTAAGATAGTAAATTTTATGTTCTTTTTATTTTACCACAATTTTTTAAAATGCCACCAAAGACCCAGAATTTTTCAATACTATAGTCTGTTGTCCAGAGATCATCTGCTATCTAAAGCTATATTCACCTCATGGTCATGAGAAAGTTGTCAACAGCAATCAAAGCCATACGTTTTCTTGCTCAGAACCAAGGGAAGAGCCTAACTCTTGAAAGCAAGGACAAAGTTCCCAAAAAACCTCTAATAAACCTTTACTTGAATTTCAGGTAATTTGAGTGTTTGAACCATAATTGGCAAAAGGGTAGATTTATCCTCAGACCAGTCAGGTCTACCCCTTGAGGTGAGATCAATTCCCCAATTTGCCTTGCTTCAATTCAATGGAAAAGCTATGGAATGAGTCCTAAGGAGTCAACCACAATGATCACTACTGTCACTTAACAACTTTTGTAGTAATCTCAACTCAAGTGCACAGACTCAGGTGCCAAACCTCTGTGCAAAATTCAAGCCATCCTTCTAACTCTCTCCCAGCTGTCCTCTCCCAGTGCCAGCAACACTCCCCTGCATCTCAGTTTTCTTGCCTTCCCATGTCTCACCTACAGCAACAGGAAAGGTCACATCTATGGGGAACAAGGGAGTAGATAGAAAAGGCATCAGAAAAGAGAGAGACCACATTTACATTGATAACCATGTCATATGGGAATTGCCTTGAAAATAGGGATTCTTGAATCCAACCCAAGAAGTGCTAAATCAGAACCTTAAATAAAGATTAAATTAAAATAGTTATATCTCTTTTATGAATTTGTATTTGAAGAGGTACCCTAGGGAGTTCTGATGCTAATACATAGAATATGCTTTGACAAGTACTGGTCCTATCTTTGTTAAGAACTGTCCTAAGTGTTATGGGGAGGATACCAAAGATGATACAGGTCATAGTTGAGGAGTTCACAGTGTATTTGGGAGAACAGATACTTAGATATTACAACAAGACCTGATAGTTACTATAGTAGAAATACGAATAGAATTCTGTGAGGCTGATACCAAGTGAGTCAGGAAAAGACTCACAGAATATTTGGCTATAGTAAGACAGCATTACAGGGGTACATTTACATTGAAAAAGAGAGACAGACACACACGAAGTGGGAGAGAAAGAGTGAGAGCGAGAGAGCGAGAGAGAGCGAGAGAGAGCGAGAGAGAGCGAGAGAGAGAGAGAGAGAGAGAGAGAGAGAAAGAGAGAGAGAGAGAGAGAGAGAGAAAGAGAAAACTAACAATTTTAATAACTCGGGCTACCAAGAAGACTCAGTGAGTCTTATAGTACGTGATAATGAGAAGGCAGAAGTGCATTTGTGACTCCCTCAGGAGATCTCAGTTCCCCACTTCTCACAGCTTTAGCGTTATACTGTACTGCTCTGAATATGATTCTAGTGTTTAATGATACATACTTTCAAATATATATTTATATACAGAGTTATAGAATCAAAGCCATGTGTCATGTACTTTAGAATGGTTAGTTTTGACTCTATGTAGTTAAACCTTATATCACTGCCTTTAAACTGAATCCCACATCCCCATCCCTACCTTGTCCTAGCACCTTAAACAACTATTCTAGAGGAGGAGTGGCAGTTATCTAGGTGGAAAAGTAGGAAGGGAGATTCTAGGCAGAGGGACCAAAATTGTCAGATAGTGGAGTTACTATAAAGCATGGCACATTTGGTGAACCAGTCAACAGTTCAGCAGGTCTCTTAGAGGGTGTATGAAGTAAAGTGCAGGAGATGCAATTGGGCAGGTTAGGTGTGGTCAGATTATTAAAGACAAAGCTAAGGAATTTGGCCTTTAAATGGAAGAAAATGGAAGCTATTGAAGGTGTTTAAATAAGTTAATGGCAAGATCAAATATGCATTCTAGAGAGATCATTTATTGGCCAGGTGGTAACAGTAAGTCCTCAGTGCTGTTGATAGGTTCTTGGAAACTAGGATTTTAAGTGAAGCAACATATAATGAAAACAATTTTACCATAGAGCAATTGAGATAAACAAGAGTTAAGTTCCTATGGTGTATTTCTAGTCACAAAACATTACTAAACTTCTAGATAAAGACCCAAAAAACTTCTAATATTAAACATTAAAATAAATATGAGCTGTATATACATTTAAGAAAGATTAACAAAAATAAGTAAGATCATTATTTTCCAAATCACTTATTTCAGTTCACGGTCACCGGGTACTAGAGGGGAACCCACCCTGGACAGAAAATCCTTCCATTGCAGGGCACACTCACACCCACGTCCACACTTATTCAAACTGGGATAATTTAGACACACAAGTTCACCTAGCATGCACATCTTTGGAATGTGGAAAACCAGAGGAGCCAGAGAAAATCCATGCAGACACGGGGAGAACATGCAATCTCCACGTAGAAAGTGGCCACAGCTGGAAATCCATATTTTTTTCTTCATCATCAGTATAATGAAATAACATTGACCAAAATGATATTATTTAAGGACCTGCTGTACTCTCAAGCAGCAGAGACAGGGCCTCTCAGAAGCACACGAAGGCTCAATACAGTTTCATTTTACTAAGGTTCTTGATATAATAAAGACAAAAAAAATGACAGAAGTCACAAAAAGTGTGAACTGTTCTAAAATTATGTTTAACAAATCAACACTTTTAATGCACACACAAATGAATGCTATTTCTGTTATCTCACTTGGAAATGTTGTAAAACTAAATTGGAAGCCTAGGCCACACACACACCCCCCAACCTTGTTTTATTCCCAGACTCCATTACAATCTAAAACCTTGAACAAGCAATTTAATCTCTCTGAGCCACAGTTTTCTGACTATGGAATAAAAACTACTTCATAAGGACTGGGCGAAAGAACATATATGTACTATATCTGGCATACTTGGGTACTCAGCAAGTGTTAATATTTCTTCATAATCTTTAAATATAATGAGCCTATGCTCATGTTCACTCATACAAGAGCACTTATGCACATAAACACATGCACTCAGATTCTGATATGTTACCCTGGTGCCAAGGCTGAAAGGAGGATAGGTCCAGCATATCCTTCTATTGCCTCTCCCTGCTTCTGTGTTGAGCCTCCATCCCTAAGCAGGTATCTATTTCAGATACCTACCCATCAAAGCCCCCTGCCTGCATGCTCACTTCAGTATTATTGAGTTATGCCATCACCCTATTCCTTCCCCCTAGTGTGTTTGCACAGCAATCTTTAGCCATGATTATAGAATTAAATAATGCCTTTTTTTCCAGTTTAAAAACATTTCGAGTCTCCAGTAATCTTTACCAGAAATCATTCAGAAGTAAGGGGGACTTTCTCACTGCTCCTGAGGTTACCCTTAGGAGGGTATCTAACCCCAAGTGCTTTTGGGGTACTTGTCCTTTTCCCCTGCTCAAAGATCAGCACTCCCTTTGGGCTCAGTGTTTTTGTCTGAGGCACAGAGACCTGTAACTCACAGTAACAATTCCCTAGCTGAACGACAGTGATAACTCACAGTACTGTAACAGGCTTCCTGGGTTCCTGTTAACTTTGCAGAGTCAAGTCATTGAGTTGGCATGAGATTTGGTGCTTAGAAGCTCTGCTCTATAGTCAAGGTGATTTCAGAACATAGCATCAGCTAAATGGGTCCCTGGGTCTGAGCCAACCTCCCAGGGCTCCAGTTCCAAGATTCACCTTTTGCAGGATCCTGTCCCTTGGAAGTCCTTGGGGATGGTATATTTTAAGAGCTAGTAAAGGATTGTTAAAAAAACAAACTCCATTTATTATCATTACATGCTGATAATAGATAATACTTGATTGTTTCCTGATTATATCCAAACCTCTTATCAATGGACATGGCAAAAGATAGAGATAAAAATATGAATGGTTCCCAGCTCCTATTCATTTCTAATTGCCCATCATTCTTTGTATCCTGCTCAAACATGAAAGGATGGATTTTGTGGCTGAAAAAGATTGCATGAGGTCATTTTGCTTATCCTCCCACCTTTAAATAAATCTGGAATTAAAATTACCCCACACAGCTAGCTGAGTATCTAATAATTTCTTCGTGACCTACTCTAGGTTTTAACAATTTGTACTACCAATAGCGTTTACAATATCTCTATCCTAAACTCTATCTCTATCCCCCAACTGCAATTTAACCTTCTGTTTTTGTTTTCTGTTCTTCAGTCTTCAGCCTTCCCATTGAATATCTTCCAGTTGCTAACTAGTCATATTCCCTCCCTGTGGGTTTTCTTCCCCACAGTTCTTGTCCTTTTTAGCATTCCTAACCAGCCCTTTAATTGACTCTGTTAATCTTCATAAAAGCCTTTCTCCAAATCATCCTCATCTCTCGTGGATTGAGTATGAACGACAAAAAAGAAAAAATGCAGAAAAATGAGAAAAGGTGAATCTAAAGGGAGCTTTCCCCCATTTCTATTATTTGTATCACTGATGTTTCAAATAATATTTAGTGCTATTTTATAGAATACATGTAATACATGTCCACAGTAGAAAACTTTTTTAAAACATAGAAAAATAAAAAGGGAGAAATCTCCTATAATCTGACCATATGTATTTGTTTCTTCAAATTAAGATCGTACTATATTGTTGTTTTGTATCTTGCTTTGTTTAGATTGTATTTTACTGACATTTTCCACATCATTATCCACTTTTCCAAAATATAATCCTCTACCTTATGGATGTATCTTGGTTTATTCAATCATTCTTCTACCACTGGGCATTTAAATGCTTTCTAATTTCTCACCATTTATAAATAATGCTATAGCAATATACTTGTACATAAATCTTTGTTTACATTCCTGATATTTTCAAAAAACAGCACTATGTGCTTGTGTGTAAATATATGTGATCTTCTGACTCCCTTAATCTGTCATTCAGACTTTAAACCAGATCTCTGGATAATTTTCCATCAAATTCATGTATAGACCTTGAATAAAAAATAAGTCATCTATGGCTTTCAATTCTGAAGTAGCTCCCCCACAACTCTAAGATACAGCTCCAATTATTTAGCAGACCTTCTAAGCCCCATCTTTTGTAACTCATTCCTGGAACTGTACACTTTAGTAATTCAAACTGTTTCTAGTTTACTTGCACACTTCATGGTGCTTAATACCTTTGATTAGATTGTACCCTCCACCTAGAAAGCTTCCCTCATCTTTTTTCCCCTCCCTAATTCTAAACACATCTCCAAGGTTCAGTTCTTGTGCCATTTCCTTCAGGCAATTTTCCTTGAATTCCCAGATTGGACTAAGTATACCTCTAATGTACAGTTATGGCATCTCATGTGTGTTTCTACCATATTATATTGAAATCTGTTTTCCAATTTTTCTACTAAACCGTAAGCATCCTGAGGACAGGGACCATGTCCAATTCATCTGTAATGCGTATGGTAGGTATGATGTTGAACAGAAACAAGTAATTTTTTGTCCCCATAGCTGTGCTTGATGCTGGTAATTCAGGAAGAATTATTAAATGAAGTATCAAAATCCTCATCTTGTAGAGGAGATTTGTTATAGAATATGTAGTTACAGAATAACCATAATTCAATGTTCCAAGTTATCTGGGTTGATGGAGGAAGGAGCGATCACTTCTGCTTGGAGGTAGGCAGTGGCCTGGTTCACATGTTTCCAGTTTACTATCTCTAAAGCATATTAATCTCAAAGAGTCTCAATGATCCTAGATCAGTTCGTATATGTTTTCTTCTTAAATATAATATCATTTTAATTTTAGTGTGATTTCCTCTGTTGTCCTCAAATTCTTTTGTCTTCGAAATTTTCATACTTAGAGTTAACCCAATCTGGCACTATTTTGCCTCCCTGGAAATGTATTTTGGAATGTGGAACTAGCAGAAGAAAATGAGAATCTAGATATAAGTATCTCTTAATAGAAGGAGTCACTTTAATGTTTCTGAGAAATACTCTACATTCTGTATTTCTCTTCTGACTCGCCCCATCAGAAGGAGAATGGCTATTCCACAAGAGGTGAGGCCTTGGTTCAGTGGCATAGGGATCATGTTGCTTCCTCCTTCAGGATTATAATAATCCTCATTACCGCTTGTCAATTAGCTCCTCAGGTGGCACAAAAAAACTAACGTTCAGGAAGAAGAGTGTGGAGTGACCAAAGGCATGTGCCAGTTGTCTAATTGACAAGGAAGGACTGTAGACTGTAGAAAACTGGATTGCCAGTAAGAGGGTATTACAAAGGCATTCTGTACATAGGGTACAGGAGGGTCCCAAAGGGATATTAAATGCTCAGAATATCCCCAGTCCTGCAGAATGGCCACTAAACCAAGCAGCCCTCTACCAACTGACTTTTTCTAGGAGAAAAACAGTAGCTGGAGGCCTAGGATAAGAGTGGTAATTGCTGACGTACAGGCCTCCTTCTAGATGGGAGCCTAGGGGCTATAACTAAAGCAGCTAAGACCTTTTATAAGGTGAATTAGCATAATCCATTCAAGAGCTATGATGACCAGGCCCTTAATCAAGAGCAGATAGACCAGAAGCCAACCAGCTGATTAAGCTAATACTGGAGCCTCTTTTTGAAGAACAGATTTTTTTTCTATATAACTTAAATACCATCTAGAATGGCTAAATCTAGTGAAAGAGTATTATAAATATGCTTTTAGTATAGGCAGTCCCCATATAACAAATAAAATATGTTCCAAAGGTTTAAGGACTTGGAACTCAAAACATTTTTTTTCCTGTAGAATTAATGTTATATATTAATTCTCAGGTTCTCATCCAGCCCATAAAAAACTTGTTAATCCTCTAGGGTAGCTGAGTTACAATACTATAATAGTAGTTGTAATTCTATATTCTTTTTCTGTATTAGTTGCTGGGAGCCATGTAATACAGAAGAGGAGGAGAAAAATGAGGAAAAGAATTCTATAACCTATTCTCCTCTCTCAGGAATAATCCTGGCCTGCTTGAGGCAAATTTTCACATATGCCAAATTATTACTGACAAACACCCACCTTCCTTTCTACATCTTTCCCAGGCAGGTCTCTAATGCCTTTTAGGCTACCCTAAGCTCCCAACTTGACTGCTCGCTAAACTACCTTAGCATCTCCAGTACCCCCCATGGCTTTCAAATCTCCTATTCTCCCTCGCTCTCCATAAAATTACAATTTTCTCACAAAAGTAAAAAACCTAGCTCATTCTGTGCCAATCCTGTTCTGCTTCATGACTTTCCAGGCTCTGTCAATAGCAATAAAATTCCTATTCAGTTATATTCAAAAGCCCAGAGTTATTTTTGATGTCTTTTCCCCTTGTTCCATACAGCTCATCCATCAAATGTCTTGTCGATACCACTTCTAGAAGGTCTTTGGATATCACCATTCATGTTTGGGATTTTATTAGTGTAAAGGATCTTCTGACAGCTGCAGCTTTGGAATCAATATATGTAATCTCTCACTTGAACTATAGTAGCAGCATCCTGACTGCTTTCATTACCTAGTTCCTCCCTCTTCCCTTTACTTATGAATGAGACTTCCTAAAGCATTGCTTTAATCACCCCCTTTATCCTTTCCTCTAAATATACCATTGTTTCTCCTAACATATAATAGTTATTCTTACTCCATTTAATTTTCACAACCTAGATGAGGCAGATATACTTATTCTCATTTTGAAAATTAGGAAACATAATTTCCTGAAGACTACCTGCCTGTTCAGTGATGCAGTAAAGATTTGAACTCAAGTTTGTGTTCAAAGAGCACAGTCTTTTCACTCTACACCATACACCAATGTAGTCCAAATACCTTAGGTTGGTGATCAAGGTCTTCCATGATCTGGCTCTATTTCACTTTCCCATACTTTCACACTACTCTTCCTTATATCCACTCTATTCTCACCTAACCAAACTACTTGATGCTTCTCAAACCTGCCCTGGATTCTACTGCCTTTGTCTATGCTTTTTGCTGGATAGTAAGTCTTTTCCTTGTAAAGGCCCAACTCAAATGCTATTTTCTCAACAAAGCCTTCCCTTCTACCACCTCTCTTTGCCTACAAATGCACTTAAACACTAGCCAAAAGTCCTCTCCTTTTTTCCAAATTATCACAACACTAATTGTATGTTGTGTTATAATTATTTGAGCAGGGGTTATCACCCCAACTTCTACTTTAAGTCCTTCAGGACAGGTACCTAAACTTTCTACACTCAGTCTTAGCAAGTGGAGGTGTTAATGGTAAGGATTCCATTGTTTAAGGAATAAATCACTAATGGATATTAAAAATGCAAGGTAAAACAAAGCTGAATGTCATGGTGAGGAGTTTCTATTTGATAAGAAAGCTCCCAGAGTATTTTGATCAGAAGAAGGCCATCACAAAAGTTGTATTATTGGAATAACTAATGAAAATTTAAAATACGGGTTAGAGGAAAGTTGTGCTGGATGAAAGTCCAGCTCTGTTATGCATTAGCTCTGTGACTTTGGACAAGTCACTTTCTTAATAACAGCATTATTGAGATATAAATTATATCTCCCTCTGAATGTATAAAATTTGATGTTCTAAAATATATTCACAGTGTCTGGCAACTATCACCATTATCTAATTCCAAAATATCTTAATTACTCTGAAAAGAAATATCATATCCATTAGCAGTCTCTCCCATTTCCCCCCAAAACTGCCACCCCATTTGACCTTAGATAAATTACTAGCCTCTCTGACACTCAATTTTCTAGTTTGTAAAATGATGATAATAATAGTGCCTACTAGTACCTAGAGTTTTTGTAAAGATTGAATTAATCCATACAAGTGCTTGGAAACATGCCTGACACAAAACATTCAATAATGTCTGCCATCACTATACCTTCTTAAGTATTTTAGGACCCTATACTCAATGGAATTTACAATCAAATACTTATGACATTGATCCTTGGTTTGCATGATTTGAGTAAGTCAGCTGAAGTGAGTAACCCTATATAAATCCTCGAATGAAAATTCTCACATAATAAACTGGAGTCTACAATTTCTATGGGTGGATATATGAATATATAATTACTTTGACAATGCATTTGACACTGTGCAAAGTAAAGCCCTTCGTAGTTAAACAGTTAGTTAAACAGAAAACATGTAAATTGCTTGGGATAAAGGTTTTTTGGGAAACCAACACAATGACATTGCATCACTTTTCTTTCTTAGGAGTATATTTCTTTCTGTTGCTAGGTTTAGCTTATTAGAAACAGCTAGTGGGGAGAGTCTGATTCCCAATGTTATCTGGTTCTAGGGAAGCTGCATTTGGTTGATTGCTGGTAAAGCACTTTGCCTGCTGCCAATCTTCTCAAAGTTTGAACTCAGGAAAATAATTACTGACACTATTGCACTCAGGAACAGACTGGGAATGAGGGCAACAAACCCTATAATGACAGCCTGAAAAGGAAACAGCAATTTTTCTTAGAACCAGAGGATCAAAGAGTTTGCAAGGGCCCTCAACAACCCATTCATTTCCTAGTTCATTCCTTAGCCTCTGGGAAGGCCTACAATAAAATCATTTAGGACAAACTAATGTGTAAGAACCACACTTGCACTTTCTGCTATTTAATCCATTTCTTAACACAAGGGAGATGGACTTTAGGATACTTGAACATTGAAATGAAGTTTAGGGGATTAAGTCCTAGGTAGGAAATTTTCCCTCCTTAAATCCCTTATTCCCCAGCATGGAAAACCTAAGAAACAAAAGGGCAGGGGAGAAAAAGCCAAATAGCAACAGATCCCTTGTGCCAGCCAAGTGTTGCTTAGCAGAGCAATCTGGGTATTAGATGTGAGCACAGTCATGTGGAAGCAGTAAAATGAGTAGGTCAAAGACAGAAGCCTTGTAGTCCAACCTTAGAGGAAGGTTCTGATACTCTTATAAATGAATATTTGAGGTATTCTGATGAAAGGATTTCTTTTGTTTGCTGCTGACAATAATCAAAAATAATTTATGAAGCCAAAGGCTGATTAGTACCAATGAGAACTTAATATGAACCCTGAAAAATAATGCATTTATTTATTTTAAAAACCTAGGATTGTGCTCTCAAACTCCTTGTTCTCTTCTTCCTAATTCTGTTAACTAGTTGGCCCCTGTTTCATTCCTCTCCATCAAAAAGTTCTTTCACCCCTATGTTTAGAAATTAGGCTTCCATTCTCCCTGCTCATCATTAAAAATTTGTGATCTTTATGGTGCAGATCCAACTAAATACAAAGTGGAAATTAATCTGATTTAACTAATCAACCTTAGGGAGGGGTGATCTACCTAATGATTTCAGGGCTGAATTTTAAAAGATCAGGTTCATCCAAATTAATTTCTAATTGTGAACAATTTTAAAACTAAGTGACTTGATGAATTTTTTTTGAGAGAAGGTTTGGGGAGGGAGAGGAGCCTCTTGGTGCCCCTCAGATCACATACTATTTTGCCCGCACTGCTATTCCTACATTCTACCTGTAATGTCATCAGTGACAGGATATATGGTCACAACATCGAAAAGGCCACCCATTTAGAGACTTAAGTCCTTGAAGCATTCGATTTTAAATGAAAGTGTGAATCAAAGCTTTGGAACTTTTTTATTGAGTCTCTGTAAAACTTCTCAGTTGGTGTCTTCCCAGAGAAAATCATTTCTCTCTGTGTTATATCTACAGAGCTGTCTAACCAAAACTAATGATTGCCTGCCCTGTCTTGGAGTTTCCTTGCTGAGAGGGCAGTAGGTAAGAAATGAATGAGAAGATAAGCATCAAGATGAAGTTAAAATTTGAGATGCTCTAAACTAATGGGGAAAGGGAGAGAGAGCCAACCAACTGAGTAGATAGTGTTTCTCTTGCCCTCCCAATTTGACAGTTGGTGAAATTCAGTATTGGCTTAATACACATAATTGTGAGATGAGCATGCATTGTTCCACAAGCAAACTCACTGCAGACAACAAGTGGCAGTTTCTACAGTGAGGTTCCACTTGACTGACCTGTAACTGATTTGCAGAAGCATGGCTCTGCTGGAGCTTTAGAAACACTCGTTATTCTAAGCTTTTCCCTTAGAATTTCCATCCCATCACCAGCACCACCCTCCTCTCCCCACACAAAGACACACTATACAATTTGCAGGGGTGGAACTATACTTACTATCAAGCATCACCATCACTCTGAATGACAGAACAGCCAAACAAGAGTCATTAGAAAGGGAAAGTTAATGACCCGAAAAATTGTAAAACTTCCAAAGATGCTGCCTGAAAATATTGAAAAGGTCTTTAATACTGATGGATTTAGCTGGTTATTACCTTTAACAAAAGCAATGATGTCTATTGTTTATTTATAACTGCTGGTTTTATCTCTTCATTGACACCTACCCTGCTCTTCAATCTGACCAGAATATCTCCCCAAGTGGTTCTCAATCATGATTGTGAATCAGAATTACTAAAGGTACATTTTTTTTTAATCTAGATGACCCAGTCCCACCCAAGAGCTACTGAATAAGAGAACCTGGAAAGGGGTCACAACTATACACATTGAAAAAAAGAGTTTTCCAGGTGATTTTTGAATCATAGCCAAGGTTACAGACCACTGCTTTAGCCTTATCTGGACTAATTTTATTTTACAACTTTATGAGGTATGTTTTATTATCCCCATTTTACAGATGAGAAGACTGAGGCTCATAAGAGTTCAATGATTGGCCAAGGTCACACATCTAGAAATGTGCTAAGTTAAGATTCAAAGGCAGGCCAGTGGCTCCAAAGAACTTGCTCTTTCCACTCCATCACACTAATGAGTTATGCATTTTTCCCAGTAATCTTTCAAATCACATGTCTTGAACTTATTTAGAGTATCTAGATGCTCTAGCAGTTTCCACCCCTCTCTTTTGGTTTTTAATTACATCATATCAATGTTTGGCTACTCTTTTAAATCTAACCATTATTTTCCTGGACAGAAAAGATGGAAATTGAGCCATTCTATAGTCTCCTTATAGTTGTTAGCTTTACACTATTACATTATCAGTCTCAGTCCATAGACATACACCCCCCTTCTTTGCTGGTGTGGGGAAGTTATTTTTCTTAATAGTTTCTAAAATCCATATGTCATTTCCTGGCTCTGCTATTACAGGGTCATTTCACTCATTTATATTTATGTTTGGACCAGTGTCCCTTCATTCATCTTTTGTCAATGTATATTATAAATATTTGTACATGTATGTATAGTTACTTCAATGTTATAAGTCATAGAATATTTTTTCTGAAAGGAAAAGATCTTATTTAGAGATCTTATTTGTTCCAATGGTTTTCAAATTTTTTTCTAACCATAACACTCTTTCTTCAAGAAAACTCGTATTCAAAATTCCAATGTATAAAACAAATGTCAGTAGAAATTGGTAGAACAAGAAAGAAGAACTGACTCCTCCATCTCTTTGGACATTAAAGTAGCTATACAGCACAATTGAAAAACATAGTTCTAGTCAACCTCCCAATTTACTGATGAGGAAATTAAGATCCAGAGATGTGAATCAACTTACCAAGTTATATTGGATATAGTAAATCAAGATCTAAAATTCAAATTTTCTAATTTGAAGTTCAATGCTCTTTATAACACTTGATATGATAAAGGTGGAAAATAGCACCATTCCACGATGCTCTGGAGAAAACCAAAATTATAGGAGAGAAAAATGATAACAGTTAATATATCTTGAGAACTTACTACATGTCAAGCACCTTTATTGCTTTCCTTCTAGCTATATTCTGTTTAAAGTGCCTTTGCTTAAACTAAAGTACTGTATCTGCTTCATTCCATGTCTCTCAGTGTCTTTTGAACACATATATTATCTTTTCCTCTTCAGTCTCACTACTAATGCCTTAATTCAGGACCACATTAACTCTCTCTTTTTTAAACATAACAGCTTTTTTGAGATATAATTCAGATGCCATAAAATTCACCCATTTTAATAATACATAATACAATGGTTTCTAGTATGTTTATAGAGTTGTACAACTGTCCCCACAGTTTAATTTTGGAATATTTTCATCACCTCAAAAAGAAACTCCATACCTATTAATATCACTCCCCATTCTCCCTCTAATAAAACCCCAGATATCACTAAACTACATTCCATCTCTACAAAATATGCCTATACTTGACATTTCATATAATATGGAGCCATTACAATATGCGGTCTTTTATGACTGACTTCTCTCAGCATAATTTTTTTCAGGCTCATCCATGTTGTAGCATTAATTAGTACTTCTTTCTTTCATGACTAAACAGAATTCCATTGCATGATGTACTACTTTTGTTTATCTATTCATCAGTTAATGGACTCCTAATTATCTCTCGTTTGAACACTAAAATAGCATCTGACTAATGTTCTTACCTTTATTATTCCTCCCATCTTCACATTGCCACTAGAAATATTCTGTAAAAGTCCCTATATTTCCATCATTACCTCAGTGGTACCCCATCCTAAGCAGGAAATCACAACTTAACAACTTCTAAAGGCAAGGCAGGTCATGAAAAAGTGTGAAGTGTGAGATGCAAGACAATTTTTTTTTCAGTGCTCACTTGGAAGGTGCAAGCCCTGTTTAAACATTCAAATTTGAATTAAACACACAACACCACACACACCACACACACACACACACACGGTGCTCATATAACAATAATCAGGCTTACTTTCTCCATGCTTGGCTACAGGAGAAAAGCTAAACCACATAGCCAAAACTTTTATCATTACCTACCCCAGTATTATCTCCTTTTCTCTCTGATTCTTTTTCCTCCTCCTCTCTCCCATCCCCACTATTCCATGCTTCAGTCACATAATGTTATTGAAAGGGCCAGATTAATCCTTGTACTTTTTGTTCCCCTCTGCTTAGAATGCCCTTCTTCTACTTTCTCCTACACTGTTAATTCTCCATCTTCAAGATACTGCTTGAATGCATCTACTCCACCACCCTTTATAGTACACCTGTATTATCATACCTACTACACTGTAATGGAACATTACTACATTCTGTCTATCTCCCATATCCTACTATTAACTCCTCCAGGACAGATTTTATTCTAGTTATTCTAGCTCTATTTTTTTAGCCAATCAAAATACCAGTGAACTCTTGTGTAGATTGTTGTTTTTCCTTGTCCCACAGAGCTCATGTTTCCAACTATCAATGCTCCACTGCTGGTCTGGGCATAATACTCCTCTCTATCAAAATAATCCACATAGAAGAGGCTCCTACTCCCATATTTGGCCAAGAAAGAAGAGAATACTACCTTTCTGCCTTTCCTGAAGACCTATTCACCGACCCCAGGAAAGGTTTAAGCAGTTCTTCAATGCCATCTGAGTTGGTGTGCTGGGATATGAAAATTGGACTCTGTGATCCTGGCCTAGCTACTTCAGTGTCTTATACTACACAGGGAACCTTATTATTAGGCCTGGGAAGTGAGTAGGTGGTCCCAACTGGATGATCCCTTGGGAACTAGAGAGTTTGCATATGAATTTACCTTATTCCCCAACTCACCCACCCTCATCTATCTCTCTTCCGAGAGTCCTCAACCTTTTCCCTCTACTTTGTCCTAGCCTCCTCCACTCCACTTACCCTTTCTCTCCACAATTTCTCCAACAGAAATAACCATGCCTCAAGACCCATCAGCTCTCCCTCTCACTTACAAATTTGCAGCCTCAGATACCCACTAAATATCAATGTATTTTATCTTTTCTCAGTTCCTGTGCTGCAGAGGCCAGGTTAGGATGTTTGGAGGAAAATATTGGTCACAAAGAGGACAGGGTGCACTGATGATTTTCTACTCAAGACTGTGGACTTTTACCCCCATCAATGTCTATGATTCAACAGACCATTCTATGTTATTAGAAATTCACTTTCTTCCTTAAAATAACTAGAAACTCTATTTCTTGTCAACTAGTACCCCTGCCTTATTATCTAAAAAAAACATTTGCCTTCTCCCAGCCCAAAGTCTTTCATTCTTTTCTCTCTTTCTCCTCCTTCCCTTCCTTTTTTTGCCAGAAGCAGTGGAAGTTGGAGGATGAGAAGATAATCAGACTTAGTTTGCTATATATTTATTTGTCTAAACAAAGGTCTCAGCAAAAGTAATTTCTATTACTGAAATACAATTTCACACATTTTAATGAATGTTTCTAAGCTTCTATGTATCAGGCAGTATATTGACTGTGATTTTTTCAATGGCTAGTATTATAAAATTATCCAGAACTGTCAGAATTAAGGACTTAAGATTTGATGCCAAAACCCAGGATTTGCTCCAATGAATAAATTTTTATACAAAGTCAGTTGCATTTGACACAACCAAAAGGTTGATTATTTGATTAGCAATTAGAAGTACTGCTGCCAGCCAGTGCACTCTGTACCAGCCTTCTTTCAGTCAACCAGTATGGATTGATCATCTACAAAGTTCCAGACATTGTATTAACCATCGTGGCTACCATGATGAAAAAGATGCCCATGTCTCATGGATGAGGTAAATATACACACTAAAAGTATACAAACGTGCTACAGTATGTTTACTGATGTATCAAAGCATGAACAAAGTGATTTAGTGCAGTGGTCTGCAAACTCCTTCCACCTCTTTTTGTGAATAAAGATTTATTGGCCTGTAGACACACTGATTTATTTACTTATTGTCTATGGCTACTTTTGTACTGCAATGCAGAGTTGTTGCAATAATGATCATGGTCTGCAAAGCCAACATATTACAGAAAAAGTTTCCCACCTCCTGCCTTAGAGATACTAAGCTTTTTTGGGGTAGCGTGAGAAAGCATCAAATAGGAATCACTTAAGCTGGAACTTTTAGAATTACACATTTAGAATTTCATTTTCGGTGGACAAGAGAAGAGAGGAGATTATACACAGAGAGATCACAGGCAAAAGTTGAGCAGAGATATGGAGGTATAAAAAAGCAAGGCCTTTGCTAAAAAACCATCGAATTATGCATAAATTTTAAATGACAGAATTGTATAAGGCAAGTGAATTATATGTGAAATAAAGTTGTTTAAAAAGTTTCCTTCTTGGGAAATGGTCCAACTGTGTCTCAATGCAGGACTCCATTGAGTGGGACAATTCTATGTTTTATAATGTTTTTAAACATTATAAAATGTTTAACCTCTGCTTCCTACCCATAAATGCTAGTAGAGTCCTCCAAGTTCTATACAACCAAAATCACTACCACACATTTCCATATACCCCCTAAGAAGTCAGTGGCAGGTTCATTGAGAGCCACTGAGTCTAATATGGTTTGAGAACTGGATATATGGAAGAGGCAGTAGGAAGTAGTAGGCTAAGAAGTTTAGGTGTTATTCAGCAGTCAGCCCTCTTCCCCATTTATAGTTCATGGATAAAATCTCTCTTCTTCAGAGAAGCTGCTTCATCCCTCTAAAGGAGGCCTTTCTGCAATATCCCAAGGACAGCCTAAAAAAAGGCAGAGAGCCCAAAAAAGTAGATGGTTTTCATAACATCCCTCACCATTGCCTATCCTGTAGAATGCTGAGGTCAACTGAAACGAACAAATCTGCTATAATCATATAGACACAGCTGAAATACGCAGCTCCGTATTGAATAAACTGGGTCATTAAGCACACATTACCAGCTGGGGACTTGCCCTTTAAAACTGCTATTAACATACTGATAAGACATTTTACACACTCAATAAATAAAAAGCACCTTAAGAATGGTGTAAATGTATTGTATGTTCCAAAGCCCCACGAAAGAAAGCATAATTTATTTTCATCATTGCTTTAATCCTTGCAACTCCTTCCTTTTCCATATTAATTCAACACTCATTTAGAGCAGGCATGAAGAGCATTCCCAGGAGGGAGTAGTAACAGCATTCAAATAATATCATTTCAATATGCTAGGAGTATTGGGAAGTAGAAATAAAGATCTCTCTTTTCCAAATTCTCAAGGTCAGCCAACTCAAGCAGCAGTGATGTTTCCTGAGCCTTGATGAGGAGGAATATGGATTTTGAACAAAAAGACAGCTACACTGTACATGGTAAGGTTGTATGTCTGAAAGCACTCAAGGACAAAGTTCATTTGCCCAGTGAAGGAGGGTTAGTGAGTTTTTTGCCGCTTCAATTTTAAAACCCTTTCCTGAATATGTTGCAGATTAGACTCCAATCAGCCTACCTTCTCTTTGTGCTGCCATCTCATTCACAAATTAAAACAACATTTTATGGGGACCAGTTTGCTCAAAAATTGTTGTAATTATTGCTTCATTGATAGCAAACCAGGAACCACCCACTTCTCTTAAATACAGACAGCTGGACCATCTGTTCCCTATGAATCATATAAACAGAGAAGACTTGAGAAAAGGATTTAAACACTTTCCAACCTGGATCTGCCTTATTTCAAAAATGCAATCAACTATCCAGAGATGTAACAGATGCAGTGCTTAAGAGCTGACCTGCCAACTTGATCCTCTTGTGTAACATAAAAAGTTCTGGTTAGAAAATGAGGTAAACCCTCCAACCTAGTCACGTTTGTTTGTCCTGCTCATTTAATTAAGTTTTTTTTTATTATATAGGAAATACATAAAACATGAAATAAAACTCAAGCAGTACAGATGGTACAAAATGAAAAAATAAAATGTTCCTTCCCTGCCCCTTGCTCCCAGACAAATCCCTTCAGACCTTTTGACTTTTTTGTGTTTAGTGGTTTTTATGTTAAATCCATTACTCTAGTTCTTGGTTTAAACTTTAATTTGCATCTATTGAGGCTACCCACTAAGAAGAATGATGAATTTGGCTCTTCTCTCTTGATTCAGCCAAAACCCTAAACACATTAATCCCACTTCTTATTCTCTCTCTCTCTCTCTCTCTCTCGAAATTTTTGTTGTAGTCTTTAGCTTTTATATAAGCAAATTTTAAAATTCAAATAATACACTTAAGTCTTGATTTCTTAATCCATCTACTTGGTTTTTATTTTATTATATTTTAAAGCAGTCAAATTTAACATTTTCCTTTTAATGGTTTACACTTTTTGTCCTGTTGAAGACATCATTCCCTGCCACAAGGTCACAAAAATATTCTCCTATATTTTATTATGAAGTTTTGTCTTTTACACTTCAGCCCCTAAAATCTGGAATTGATTGTTGTATACAGTGGGAAGTAGAGATCCAATTTCATTTTTTCCATATGAATAATCATTTCTTTCAGCACCATTTATTAAATAGTTCAAGCTTGCCCCAATGTTTTGTAATGCTACTTCTGTTATAGATCAAATGTTATTTAACACTTTAATATGTATTGGCCATGTCTTGGATTTTATTCTGTACCATTGGCCAATTTGTTTGAATTGAATTGCATGCCTTAGAGTCAACATGGTCTCTGAGCCTTGGTTTCTTCATCTTTAAACTGGAGATATAAATATTTTGCCTTAACTACCTCGGAAAGTTGTTGGAAAATCAAGTGGAATAATGCATGTAAAGACACTTTGACAAGTAGAAATTGATATTCAGATTACGGAATTTAAACATGCTGACATCAAAGTGACTTTAGTTATCACTTAGTTAAATCCTTTATTTTTATAGAAGAGGAAACCAGAGTTTAGAATGGACAAGTGATCTGCCCGGTACAGAAGGTATTATTATGCTCCCAGAGTATGCTTCCTGAGGCCTCAGCATAAAGTAAAGGACATTGTATTTGATCCTACTGAAAAAAACAAGTCAAGAACTTAATCTTCCAGGACTGTCTGTTGGACTCTGTTCAGATTTTCTCAAAATGTGATGTAATCACTGAAGTTTGACATATTCTATAAGAGCCTGTGCCTTATGACCAATTTTAAGAGTCAATGGTGCAAATTCAATTTTGGATAGGCCACCTTTGATTTAGCAGCAGAGATTGACATACATCATAGCCACTTAACAAATGGCATCTATTTAGTTGGTGCATGTCACACAGCTATTATGTGTTAAAATATAAGGCACAGTTAGGTGATTTATATTATTGCTTTATGTAAAACAAGAACATCTATTTATAGAAACTGGCCCATCTGCAAAATGGCAAACGCACCTGATCAAGAAGACAAAAGATTGATTTAAGCATTAAATGGCAGTAAAGGTGGGGTTATGAAAGCATTATTTTTTTCATTTTTATTGTAAAATATGTTTTTCATACAAATGAGATAAAACATGCCTAGAGTTTAAGGATTAATAATAAAAAATAAAACAACCATTCCTGTATCTACCACTCAAGTTAAATGTAGTATATTATCAATACTTAGAAGCTCTTACTATATCTTCTATAGCACTTCCCTACCCTCAGGGGTACCACAGTCCTGGGTCTTATGTTAATTATTTCCTTGCCTTTTTTATAATTTTATCACCTATGTATGATTCTCTTGAAAATGCATTGCTTAATTTTGCCTTGTTTTAAAATTTACATTAAAAAGAATCATACTGTTTGTACTTTTCTCCTTCATTAGCATTGGAAACTAAATAACTAAGCCTTAGATACATTCTTAACTTATATAAATTCAACTGTATGGTATAAATAAGAAAGAAGAAAAAAAAGAAATGGCACAAATAGTAAGAGAATGGTCTTTTAAATAGTATTAGCAATTCTGTCCCCTGTGTAATGTTGTCAAATAAAATACAGAACAACAAGTTAAATTTGAACTTCAGATAAAAAAATATACATTTGTAGTATAATTATTACTTGGAACATACACGAAAAAAATAGTTGTTTATCTAATATTCAATTTAACTGGGCTTCCTATTTTGTTTTATTTGCTAAATCTGGCAATCTATCCCATGTCATTCCAGAAAGCCTGCACCCAGAGTGAATGGTGTAAGGAAAATGTGACTCCCTTGTTTTTTCAAGTCTTTTAAAATACCATGAGACTTATACATAGTTTGAAAATTTCACAATGTTACGTGTAAACTCAGTGCTTAACCATAGGAATAGTAATATGTTCCAGTGTTGAAGGCCAAACTGACTTGTTGGAAGGTATTTTGGTCTCTAACATGGTACCTTCTCAGGTTATTTTTGAAGATAGTTTTGATTATGTGCAATTGTATCAGTAGGTGCATTCAGTATCTAATAACGGAGACTCAACTAAAGCATTTTAAAAATAAGAAATTACCCCCTCAGATGAAGGTAGTCCGGAGATAAGCAATGCAGATATGATATAATGGCCTCAAGGGTCATCAGGGACTCAGGCTCCTATATCTTTCTGCTCCACCATCCTTAGTGCTGATCCACACTTAAGGTCACATCATGGTCAAAAATGGCTTACTAGAGCTCCAGCGTTCAAGTTCACATTCCAGGAGAGCAATATGAGAGCGTAGAGGGCAATTATGGGCATTCACCAGCAGTTTGTCTAATCTTAAATAGCTTTCCTAACAAGGCCCACTTTAGAGTGCATTAACTACATCTAGCTGAAGTGGAAGCTGAGAGATGTAGTTTTTGATAAGCACATTACTATTCAGAAAAAAATCTCTATCACTAAGTGTGAGGAAAGGGAAAGTGAATATTGGGTTGACAATAGCTTAGTCTCGTGCCACAGTTATTTTTGACTCACCTACTGAATTAAGAATCCAACCTTTGAGTAAGATAATAGTCCACTCTGACTATTTTTCAGGGGAAATTGTCTAAACTCTCATTTAATTGCTTTTTTGATCATAAAGAATCAGTCTAATTATATTAGCACATCTGAAAAACAATATATAACCTGTTTATATATTTGACATACATTTTTTAATCATAACTACTATCTACACTGTTATAAATAAGTAAAACTCCTTCATTTAAATGCTCACTTCACAGGCAAATTACTTTGTAATACTGAAATATTAATGAATGGCACTAACAAATGCAGTCAATCCTCCTAAAGCAACGTTTTTAGTTTTATTAACAAATCTACATCAGATTTTTATATGAAGAATACATATTTAAAGGGTCTTGCAAATAACACACTGTACAGGGAGATCATCTTGTTTTCCTAAACTCTTTGAAGAGTGATTGGGGATACACTACTGAGCCATTGCTTCTGCGTGTGTGACATGTGTATGTTGGATGCTTATATCTGTCCTCTTTAATGCATCAGCAATTCATCATATCCAGTTTGTGGGTTTCTAGAATTGTTTCTCCTCTGAGTACTACCATTGGATCCTTTACCTTCACATAAAAGGCATAGGAGAATGCAGCATAAACAAAAGCCAAACAAATGCATTTTTCTATTAAGAAGTTACAGAAAGAGGTGAGAAAAGAGTTTGAGAAATAATTGGACAAAATTTAACTTTAAAGATATTTAGATATTCATTTTACTAATGATTTCCTGCATAATTAAGATCTTATTCTATGGCCAAACTGTACTGCTCTATAGGATGACTGCTGACTCCCCTAAGTGCTCAACTTCTCCAAGTATAAGAGCCAGTTCTTAGAAACAGAGGTGTCTTGGTCATCTCAGGCTGCTATAACAAAATACACCTTCTCATTGTATCTGCATATGATGGAAAGCAGAGATAGGAAGGAAAATGCTCCTTGTGTTTCTTCTTATAAAGAGCACAAACTAAGCCCACTCACATGAGAGCTCCACCCTCATGACCCTAATCACATCCCAAAGGCCCCACCTCCTACTACCATCACATTGGAGTTTTAGGATATTCAGCATATGAATTGGGGAGAAAAGAAAACATTCAGTCTATAACAAAAGGGTTACAACAACTCCATTAGCCTCCACAAAGCAAAGTCCAAGAATAGAGTAGTGTCACTGCAGTTCATTACTTGGCCTCCCACTTCCATACTCAGACTCACCGATTTCACAGGTAGCTGCATACACTATGTACTTAGATTATACAACTATGTAACTCGCTATTGTCAAAGGAAAAAAATGGCATTTGCTTCCACATATTTGTGCTTTTTGATCAAGGGATTCCATAATCCTGGAATATCCTTCTTGTATCTTCTTATCAAATCTCACACTCGATTTTCAAGGCTCAGGTCAAGAGCTAACTCTTCTGTGAAACCATCCCTAATCTTCTCAAAGAAACTAACATAATCTTCCTCCACACTTTCAAGTCACTTTGCTTACAACTGATAACTCTGCCTGGCATGCACTCATTCTGCTTATGTATAAGCATTTTGACATGTTTGTCTCTTCCACTAGATTGTAAGCAATGTGGTCTGGGAGCAAATGTTAGTTCATCTTTGTTTGTGACATGGAATCTCAGTCCCTGTGGCTCTTGATTCAAAAGCAGTCCTCACCCTTGATATTATTTGAGGAAAAGATAAACAGTCATTCTTTTCACTCACCACTGATAAAGTATGCATTAAAATGGGCTCACAAAGTCTTCCCAAGATATAATTCCACTATCAAGCCAGAATTATATTTAACAATAAGACTATTTTCATGTTCAATTCAGAAAAGTGTTTGTATTGCAAGAACAGCAATCTCTCCTGAAGATGGCAACCCTAAAACCCAATCCATAGAGATATATTGTGGAAAGTCTCTAGGGTACTCTTTAGAAAATACGAGCCAACCACCACTTAAAACTATGTCTACATCTATTACATATTCTTAGACATTTGTCTTACTGTCTCTCTAGAAAAGAATGTTTTCTTAATTGACTTATGGTGACATTGGTTAAATGAAAATCCCAATAAGTTTTCAGCTGTACACTTTAATAATAAGGAATCTTTGGAAACATGGCAGAGTGAGAGACGTCCCCAGATCTTTCTCCTTGAAACCCAACAATAAACTGAAAAAAATGGATGACTGTATATATATCATGATCTTTTTTGTATTCGTAATGGTAACCACATACCAATTCAGAAGTAAAGGATATAACATAAAACAAGGAGAAACCAGAGGCAAAACCGCCACAAAGCAACCAAAATACAAAAAAAAAAAACAGCAAGGAATAAATGGAAACACCAAACTATCAGACAGCAAAACATAAAATGCATAAGAAGACCTCATATTTCATAATCACCCTAAACATAAATGGACTGAACTCACCCAATAAAAATTACAGAGTTGCAGAATGCGATCAAAAAACAAAAACCCAACCATATGCTGCCTCCGCTGAACATGTCTGAGCTCAAAGGTAAATACAGAATCCAAGGGAAAGGCCTGGAAAATGTTATTTTCATGCAAATGGCATTCAAAGAAAAACAGGAGTAGCGGTGACTAATATTTGAAGGAAATAGACTTCAAAATAAAAAAAAAATTAAAGAAAAGATACTGAGGGACACTTCATAATGATAAGAAGGAATCATGCACCAGAAGACACTAACACTTAATATATCTATGCTCTCCCAATCAGGGAGCCCTGAAATATGTAAAAGCACTTACTAACAGAACTAAATGAAACAGACCAAAACACTACCATAGTAGCGGGACCTAAATACCCCACTGTCGGATATGAAACAGATCATCCCAAACAGAAAATCTGATAAATAGGAAATAACATTTTTTAAATGACACATTAGACCAACGGACATAATTGACATTTACAGACCCTTCCATCCCAAAACAGCTGCTTATACATTATCTCTTGTGCACATGGAACATTCTCAAGAACCATACTACATACTGGGACACAGAGATAGTCTCAAACAAATATAAAAGTTGAAATCATACCAACTATTTTCTCTGATCATAATGCCTTGAAACTAGAGAGCAATTGTAAAGAGAGAGTGGGAAGAAGCACAAATACACATAGATTAAACAACATGCTACTGAAGAATAACTGGATCAGAGAAGAATAAAAAAGAGAGATCAAGAGATACATAGAGAATGAATGATAATGATAGTACAACATATCAAAACTTTTGGGAATGGCAAAAGCGGTCATAAGAGGAAAGTTCATAACATTACAGGACTATCTTCCAAAAACAAGAATGAGCCCAAATAACCTAACTCTTCACTTTAAAAACTAGAAAAGGAAGAAGAAATGAAGCCTAAGTCAGTAGAAGGAAAGAAATCCATCAACACAATTAGAGTAGAAATCAATGAAATGGAAAACAAAAACAAAAAACAAAAGATATAAAAAGTAAATGCAACAAAGAGCTAGATCTTTGACAAGGTTAATAAAATTAACAAACCCCTGGCCAGACTCACTAAATAAAAAAGAGAAAGGAGACAAATAAAATGAAATCAGGGATGAAAGAGGGGAAATTACAACTGACATCACAGAAATACAAAGGATCATAAGAATACTATAAAAAAGCATATTACACCAAATTTAATACCTAGAAGAAAAGGACCAATACTTAGAAATATACAATCTTCATAGACTGACAAGAAGAAATGGAAATCTAAATAGACCTATCAGCCAGTATGGAAATGAAACAATCATCAAAAACTACCGAAAGAGTAAAAGTCCAGGACCAGGATGGTTCACCAGTGAATTCTACAAACATTCAACAGAAGATTAATGCCAGTCTCCTCAAACTCTTCCAAACGTCAGCAAGGAGGCAATACTCTCCCAATTCATTTTATGAGGCAATATTACTCCTGAATACCAAAACCTGGTAAAGAACACAAAAAAGAAAAATATAGTCTAATATCTCTCATGAACACAAATGCAAAATCATAAATAAGGTACAGCAACCCAATACACGGCAACATATTAAAAGATTATACACCGATCAAAGTTGGGCTTCATCTCGGAATAATATGATCATATCGATAGATTCAGGAAAGCCTTCAACAAGATACAGTATCCATTTTATGATCAAAGACTTACAAAATCTGTAGAGAAAGAAAGTACTTAACATAATAAAGGCCATCCTATGACAAACCCTCAGCCAACATTATACTGAATGGGGTGAAAAAAACGAAAAAACTTTCCTCTAAGATCAGGAATAAGTCAAGACTGTCCCACTATCACCGCTGTTATTCAATATAACATTGGAAGTCCTAATGAGTGCAATCAGACAAAACAAAGAGATATAAAAGGCATCCAAATAGGAAATAAAGAAGTCAAACTGTCACTATTTGCAGACATGATTCTCTATATAGAAAATCCTAAAGACTCCAGAAGAACACTACTAGAAAACAATACGCATATACAGTAAAGTCTCTGGATACAAAATTAATGTTCAAAAATCTATAGTGTTCCTATACTCTACTAATGAATTGTCTGAAAAAGAAGGGGAAAAAATAATTTCTTTTGCAATTGCACAAAAAGAATAAAATACTTAGGAAATAAATTAATGAAACATGTGAAGGATGTGTATAATGGAAACTACAAAAACCCTATTAAAAGAAATCAAAGAAGATACAAAGAAATGGAAAGATATTCTGTGTTCTTGGATTAAAGAATCAAGATAGTTTAAAATGACCATATTACCTAAAGCATTACATAGATTTAATGCAATCTCCATTAAAACCCCATTGGCATTTTTTTTAAAGAAATAGAACAAAAAGTCATCAGATTTGTATGGAAACACAAAAGACTCTGAATTGTCAAAGCCATCCTGAGAAAAAAGAACAAGCCTGCATATATCACTCTGCCTGACTTCAAATTATACAACAAAGCTACAATAATCAAAACGGCATAGTATTGGCAGCAAGACAGACTCAAGGACCAGGGGAACAGAATCGAAAGAGTCCAGAAAGTAAAGTATATTTATATATGGGCAAATAATTTTGACAAAAAAGCCAAAAACATACAGTGGAGAAAGGAAAGCCTCTTCAATAAATGGTGCTGGGAAAACTGGAAAGCCACCTGCAAAAGAATGAAACTAGACTGTTGTCTATCACCACCAAAATTAACTCAAAATGGATTAAGGACCTGAATATAAAGACAAAAATAAAATGCATAGAAGAAAACATAGGAACTAAACTCAAGGACCTTGGACTTAAAGAGGATTTTATGAATTTGACCTCAAAGCAAGGGAAGTAAAAGCAAAAATAAATGAATGGGACTACATCAAACTAAAAAGCTTCTGCTCAGCAAAAGAAATCATCAACAAGGTAAAGAGACAACCATCAAATGGGAAAATATATTTGCAAGCAATGCCTCCAATAAGGCCTAATATCCAAAATATACAAAGAACTCATACAACTCAACAACAACAACAAAACAAACAAATGATCCAATCAAAAAATGGGCAGAGGACCTGACACCCAGGACATACAAATGGCCAAAAATATTTGAAAAGATGCTCAACATCGCTAGCTGTTAGGGAAATGCAAATCAAAACCACAATGAGTACCATCTCACACCTGTTAGAATAGCTATTCAACAGGACAAGTAATAACAAATGTTGGAGAGGATGCGGAGAAAAAGGAACCCTCATACACTGCTGGGGACTGCAAATTGTACAGCCACTATGGAAAACAGTATGGAGGTTCTCAAAAAACTAAGAATTGATACCATATGATCCAGCAATCCCTCTACTGGATATTTACCCCAAGACTTGAAAACCCATATCCAAAAAGATATTTGCACACCAATGTTCATAGCAGCATTATTCACAGTGGCCAGGACATGGAAGCAACGAAGTGTCCTACAATAGATGATGGCTAAAGAAGCTGTGGTACATATATACAATGGAATATTACTCAGCCATAAGAAGAGATGAAATACTGCCATTTGCAACAACATGGATGGACCTTCGAGAAATCATGTATGCGAAATAAGTCAGACAGAAAAAGTTGAAAATCACATGATATCACTTAT
The DNA here is from genome assembly GCA_003508835.1 of Eonycteris spelaea. Classification (NCBI taxonomy): domain Eukaryota; kingdom Metazoa; phylum Chordata; class Mammalia; order Chiroptera; family Pteropodidae; genus Eonycteris; species Eonycteris spelaea. The sequence goes on along the minus strand of PUFA01000694.1, from coordinate 49,707 downwards.
ATGTGGGATATAAACCTAAAAGCAACAATGAACAGGAAAAACAGAGACTCATGGACATGGACTCTAAGTAGTGGTTACCAGAGGGTAGCAGTGGGGGGCAAGGTGGTAGAGGTGGTAGGTAGACAGTTAACGGGGTCAATATATATTTGTTTACACTTTGTGTTCACCTCCCATAGTTAGATTTCTTTCTATCTCCATATATTTGACCCCCTTTACCCCATCTACCTCCCCCTACCTTCTGGTAACCACAAGTCTATTGTCCATTTCCATGAGTCTCTGTCCTGTTCCTTTGTTGCTTTTAAGTTTATATCCCACATATAAGTGATATCATGTGATTTTCAACTTTTTCTGTCTGGTTTATTTTGCTTAGCATGATTATGTCGACGCTCATCCATTTGTTGTTGTCACAAATGGCAGTATTTCATCTCTTCTTATGGCCAAATTAATATTTCAGTAAGAATGTTTTTTAAATGTTGAAGCATAATTCCCCCCACCTCATCTTGTCAGTCAGCTTCACAATCAATTGGTGTCTAGCCTCAACTCCAGAGGTGAGGTTAGATGAGTAGCCATATATCTCCAACACACAGATGTTTGGAGGAGCACTATGCTGATCTGGCTCTTATTCTAGTTTAATAGGACTCAGGGAAGAACAATATATCGTCATTAATTGGGTTTCCTTCTTTTTTTTATTTCAAACACAGCCATGCAAATGCCAACCCTCTGAAGTTAGCACTTTGAATCACAATTTAGTCTACTGTCTGGGCCCAGTTAGGACTCTGGGAATACACATTTCAAAATGAATATCAGACTACTCACTACTGTAGTCCTTTTGGCTGGATAGGGCAAGAGATTGTCCAGAGAGGTGCAGTAATAAGAGAAATGCTCAGCATTCTCTCTGCTTCTTCATCCAGGCTAAGAGACAAGTCTCTGAATCTCCAAAGTGATTCATAGTCAGTGATACTGTGTACTGAGAGTTAAAACTTTTAAAACATGGTAGAGAAGAAAGATCAGGAGATTTGAAATTTAAATAAATATAGGCTTAAATCCTGGCTCATTAGTTATGAGCTATATAAACTTGGAATAAATTACTTAACTACTTGAAGTATATTCTTATTTTTAATTGTAAAATGGAGTTTTAATGTCTACCACATAGAATTGGTATAATGTATAACTGATTTGATGTAGGATTCAGTAACATTAGAAGCACTCATGAAAATAGTGTCTGTAATCTGTGGTTGTGAGCTGTCAACAAGTCGGAGCATAGCAAGCAGTTCCTTCCATTGACCATTTTATAGGTGCACAATATTCATTTTTGGATTTTTGTATGTATTAATAGATCACATTTTCCTTGGAATAACCATGGAATACTAAATATAACCTGTCAGACTGACTTTCAATGGTATGATTTCCTCTCAAAGCTCCACGTTCTTTACTCATCCTTAATACTCAATCTTAAGTTTCCTTTTAGTTCTAGCTTACAGTTCAGCTAAATTGCAAAGCCTCAGTGACAAGTAAACTTTTATGCAGCATTAAAAGAGGTCATTAAAGCCGGTTTAATAAAGAAAATGAAAAAAAAAAAGAAACAATGAAACAATTGATGAAGATACTGGGCTTTAGAAGATGGTTAACATCAAAGGAAAGGGATGTGTAAAGCAGGAAAAAAGAAAAGCCCTGATCCCTGAAACTATTATAAAATAATATTGAATGTCAACTGTAATTGAAAAATAAAAATAATAAAAATTGATTAATTGATTAATTAAAGCCCTGAATATAAACATAGCCTATTTCAAAACTCTTGGTTAAAAGTAATAATACTGGATTATTAAATGCTGCTCTGTGCCAGGCACTGTTCTAAGCCCTTCACATAAAACATTTCATGTAATACTTGCAATAAACCCTTTGAAGGTCATTACAATTACTATCCCCATTTTGGATATGAAAATACCAAGTCACAGAAAGGTTAAGTAATTTTACAAGGTTATTTATTAGCAGAGCCAGGATTTGGCTGCAGGCAGGCTAGATCTTGAGCCCGTAAATCACCATTTTAAGCATAATATATTTATAGCAGCTAACATTGGTAAATGTATCATGGCAAAATGTGTGAAACATAGTTCTAAGCATTTTACCTAAATTATCTCATATGAATCCTTCAAGGAAGCTTGGGAGCCAATGCCATTGTTAACCCCATTTGACAGATTAAGAAACTGTGGTTCAGAAAGCTAGGTGACTTGCCCAAGGTCATATAGCAAATAAGTGACAAATAAGATAAGATTCTAACTGAATACTGTGGTTCTGTGGCCTGCAGTCATAACAACTACATTATAATGCCTCTCCAGGCAGAACAGGTATTATTAACCATGTCTACCAGATGAGAAACTGGTGTCCAGTGGGCTGAGGTCTTATAGCCTCTTTGCTTCTACTAGGCCCCTTCCCATAGAGGAACTATCCTCTGGTTTGAGACTTTAGTTTTCAAGGCCTTTCACAGTTTCCACCTCTTTTGAATAGGTAGCTCAAAGGCAGCTTCTCAGGCTTTGGTTTATTTCACATCGGTTTGGTGGATTAGTTACTATTCTTTTCTGGTGTTTCAAGCTAAGAATTCCCAGAGTTGATCTAAGAAGATTATAAATAATAGATAGGCTTAGAATGTTCCTTTCTAACCCTTTCCCTTTCTCTCTCCCTGTCCTCTTAGGCCTTACAGGAAATACATTGGCAGTTTATCACTGGAAAACCAATCATTCAGCCAGTGGCTACCCAATGAATCGCCTTGAAACTATTTTTAAAGTGACAGATGAGACCAAGGTCCTGGAAGGCACATGTTTTTGCTTCCTTAATTGCTGCCTGACTAAAACCATGAGGCAAACAATATTGAGACTCTTATCTCTGAAATGCAGTGCCTCAGATAGCAGAAAAAGCTGTGCATGTACCTATTAAAAAGGCCTATTGAAACCTTGTTTGTTGAATACTGATTAAGAGATGCTAATTTAACCCAGCATCTGTGAATGAGCCCAGAAGACATCTGTGGATTACCAGACAAGGATTTCATATTTTCATAACCCTTTTAATATTTCGAGTAGTTTGAGGTACTTTAATAAACACTGGAATTTAGCCTTCTGATACCTCCAGGATACAAGAAAAGGCAAATGTTTAGTCATTACTATTTGAATTTTAAAAATTGAGACACAAAGATATTAAACAATCCAGGTCTATAGATTCTTAATCATTGTTGTCCTTAAACTAGAGGTTCTAGATAGCAGAATTCACTCTAGGCAAAATATGAGAGTAAAATTTGTTTTTGTGGATCCTTCTGAATTTTTCTTTACCCATTCATCAATCTTCACGCCCTTTCTATGATTCTCTCTTCTCCTGCTCAAATGGCCTAATGCTAAAAGACTTTTATTGTGGCTTCTAATATGGACCAGAGCCATACCCTATGACTTGCTTTCCTCATTCCTCACTCAAGTAATTACCTGGGTCCCATTGTAATGGGGTTTCCTATAAAGTGTCATATATAAAAGCAATCACAAGACCTGACAATCTCAGTTTTTGGGAAAGTATGTGACAGAAACAAAAGTAAGGTAGATAAAAATAGATGCAGGATAGAAGTGGGGTGACAATTATCCTAGTTTGCCCAGGACTGAAGGGTTTTCAAGGTACATGAGGTTTTTTGTTGCTAAAACCAGGAGAGTCCCAGGTAAACTGAAACAAGTTGGTTATCCAAGGAGTATTGTTTACAGTAAGCAAACAACTGGGGGAGAAAACCTAAGTGTTCATCAATAAGGTAATGGTTCAGTAAATTACAGACATCATTTTGTAGAACACTACCCACCTATTAAAAAGAGTGAAGTAACTCGCTATGTACTGAATAGAAAAGATTATAAGAAATCGAATGAAAAAATCAAAGTATACAGTAATATATTTCGTATGATACCATTTTTGTGAAAACTAAGAAATGAAAATACAAATAAAGCAGAAAAATGATAAGAACAGAGTTGCATGTTGAACCCAATCCTAAAAATGAAAGAAAATAACTTGGCATTTTAAAAGTCCATTTTGTACTAGAAAACACAATGATGGTCCATAAATTTGAAGAGGTCATTAGAGTAATTATTAATAGTCATTACTACCTTAGGCTAAAAATTCTGAAAAACATGTCCTAAGTACATGAAAGAATAGAGCAATCTGGAATAGTTTAGAATACAGTGTCATATTATACCAGAAAACATGAATATTCAAAGAGAAATGAATGTTTTAAAAAGAATAATAAAATAAAATCAAAAGGGTATTATCTTCAATTTCTTTTAAAGTGGCCTAAAAGAAGAAAAGTAAAAGCAAAAATAAATGAATGGGACTACATCAAACTAAAAAGCTTCTGCTCAGCAAAGAAACTGTCAACAAGGCAAAGAGACAACCATCTGAATGGGAAAATATATTTGCAAGCAATGCCTCCAATAAGAGCCTAATATCCAAAACATACAAAGAACTCATTACGACTCAATAACAACAAAAAAGAAACGATCCAATCAAAAAAATGGGCAGAGGACCTGAACAGACACTTCTCCCTAAAGGACATACAAATGGCTAACAAATATATAAAAGGTGCTCAACATCACACACCAAAACCACAATGAAATTCCATCTCACACCTGTTAGAATAGCTATAATCACAGACAATAATAACAAATGCTGAAGGGATGCAGAGAAAAAGGAACCTTTACATACTGCTGGTGGGACTGCAAATTGGTACAGCCACTATGGAAAACAGTATGGAGGTTCTCAAAAAACTAAGAATGATCTTACCATATGATCCAGCAATCCCTCTACTGGGTATTTACCCAAAGCTTAAAAATCATATCCAAAGATATTTGCACACCAATGTTCATAGCAGCATTATTCACAGTGGTCAGGACATGGAAGCAACCAAAGTGTCCTATGATAGATGATTGGCTAAAGAAGCTGTGGTACATATATATACAATGGAATGTTACTCAGCCATAAGAAGAGATGAAATACTGCCATTTGCGACAACATGGATGGACTCTAGATAATCATGATAAGCGAAATAAGTCAGACAGAAAAAGTTGAAAACCACATGATATCACTTATATGTGGGATATAAACCTGAAAGCAACAAATGAACAGGACAAACAGAGACTCATGGACATGGACTATAGACTAGTGGTTACCAGAGGGTAGGGGATGGAGGGTGAGGCAGATGGGGTAAAGAGGGTCAAATATAGGGGGGTAGGAGGAGGGTGAAGTGGACAAAGGGGATCAAATACATGGTAGCTGAAGGAAACTGGACTTTGGGTGGTAGACACACAATAGAATATACAAATGTTAACTTATAATTTACAGGGGGTGGTTCCATAGTGTAGTGGTTAGCATGTCTGCTTTACATGCAGAAGATCCTGAGTTTGCACCCCAGGTGGAACCACAGACCATACCCTGGGTGCGCCAGGTCCCCTGAGTGTGCTGGGGATGCCAGGCCCCAGGTACATGCCGCGAGTGTGTAGGAGGAGACGCCCCACCTTCAGAGCCAGTTCTTAAGGGGAAATGGCAGCATCCATAGGTCAGGGGTGGAAGTGGTGGTGGGGGGAATTAAAGAGGAGAAAAAAAATTATGATATACATCTGAAAATTATATAATTGTAATAACCAAGGTCACCCCAATAAACTTAGTTTATAAAAAAAAAAAAAGGTGGCCTAAAAAGAAAAGCAAAATTCAATTTCTGGTGACAGAAGTGGAGAGAAAGAGTAAAAAACATGTAAGATAATACTTAGCCAGTAAATAAAAATGTCAAATAAAGGACAGTGTTTGATTTTGATGGTGGCATAGATCTTTGATAGGAACAATTTCACTGTATGATATATATGAAAATAAAAGTGATTTAAAAACTGTTTCAGTGAAAGAACTACAGAGTTAATATGTGATACATGTATTAAAGGCTTTGGGGAGTACTCAATGTCTTAGGACATATTTCTTTTTGGTGTCAAATATCATCAACATACATAAAGAAAGAAGAGTGAAAGTTAACTACACCAAATGAGTAATGATTGTTCTTTCTGATTAATAATAATGGAGTGTTTTTAATTGTTATTAATATTTATCCATTTTTCCAACTTTATCTACAAATTAAATGTAGTCTTTTTATAATCAGAAGCAAAAAAATATTAATTATCGGTTTCTATCCATCACTGGAGGGAGCATGTGGAAAAGGATTATGCCAATACACTGTGGGTGGGAGTGTAAATTGGTGATCCTGTTTGAAAGGCAGTTAGGTGTATCAATAAAATTTTAAGCTTGAATATCTTCAACCCAACAATTCCACTTTTCTGTGCAGAGATATGAATATATAAGGACAATCACCGTGGTGTTGTTATAATATCAAAACTTTGAACAACCCAGTGTTCACCAGTAGCATATCGCTTAAATAATTTAAGCTACATATATACTAAGAAATAAAGGGAAGACATTTAAAAAGAACAAGGGAAATATGTAAGTAATGACATGGAGGGATATCCACAGTATGTGGCTGAATAAAGGCAAATTACAGAACGATGTGTATGTAATCCTATTCCTTATATGTGTACACACACACATATATACGCATGTGCATAGAAAAAAATCTAGAGTGGAGAGGACTTTCACTTCATATATTTACATATTTTTAAGGTTTTCTTTTTTAATCATAAGCATCTATTATATTGTTTTTAAAAAAAGTTTTTTTTAACCCAAAGTAAGAAATCTAACAGCATGGATAAATTTTGGTGTATCTATACAATGAATACTTAGGCAATAAAAATGAATAAAGTATAGCCATACATATCAACCTGGGTGAATCTCAAAAACATAATATTGAGCAAAAAAAAAAAAAAGTTTCAGAAAAATACACACAGCATGAATCTACGCATAAGATCCAAAACATGCATAAAATCTAAACAGGTTGTTTAGAGATACATAAAGAGCAATGTGGATGACAAACACAAAATTTAGAATCATGGTTAATTCTGGAGAGGAGAAAGGAGCACCCAAGGTACTTCAAAGATTTTGGTTATATTCTATTTCTTAGACTATATAGTGGGTTAGTAGATGCTCATTTTATTATTATTACTTAAATAATATGCATATATATATATACTCATATATATGATAGATTTCATACATATAAATTACAGTATATTCATCATTAAAAATTTAAACAAAAGAAAAAAAAACACATTGATGTTATCCTGAAAAAAATCATTACACACATGAATGACCAGATAAACTCATTCCCATTGAAATGTTAGAAACTGAATGGAGCCATAAAACCTGAGGTGCAGATTGATTTAGCTCAGGGTCTGTAAAGGTGCAAAATCCTACCACCAAGGAAGGAATGAATGCCATTCTAGATTTGGGGCAGTAAAAAGAAGAGGGAAATAGTTTGGGGTGAATTGAGGACAAGGGGTATTCCTGGTGTTCCCACATTGCATCACAATATATGGGGAGCAGCTAACATCTCCCAAAGGATTTAGGGAGTTAATGACTATACTGTAAAACTGATCTTCAGGGCTAATACCAAGAAACCACTCTAAAGTCTGATGTACTGTTTATAAAAGGCTTCCTGAATAACCATTAAAGTCTAATTTCTTGACTAAATTTTTCATCAAATTGAAGCCAAATATTTTAATTGAAAATCCTGTAACTACACAGTTTTTAACATGTACATTCTTCATGAAACATTATATTGTGAGTTCCTATTAATGAAATTTAACCTAAACAACACTAACACTTTCACTCCCCTACCAAAGAAGAAAAAAAGAAAGCAAAAAGGTTTTAATTTGCTAAGACAGCCTGTTTTTGTTGAAATGATTTTAAAACCTTTGTTTCTTAATTGCTGCTTTCCCATTAGTAATTAAAGTATAGCAATAAATAAGGATGAAACCTCATATAACTTGACAATGACCAGGTCAGGCTCTCAGTTTCAGACTCATCAGCCTGAAATGGGAAGCAGCAGCAGGATGGGGAAAAGGGAAACCCATCTGTCTTTATTAAGACTTAGCACTGAAGGAGCAAAGAACAGAGAAAGGCTCATTTAGTAAATGACAGTTCCCATTCTGCAAAGTGACAGAAAATTTACTGCTCTGTCAGCAAGAAAAAATAATCTACTCAGGGAAAGTTGTTATATTAAGGAGCTTTAAAGAGAAAGAAGTTTTTAGTGATATTAGAGAGGATAAAAATTTCTACCTAATAATGCATAAGCAGAAAAAAATCTTCAAGCCATTGTACATTTTGCCTTTCCTGTCTAGACCCATTCCTATTTTTCCATCATTTAAGACCAGAAACAAGCCCCAGCTCTACCTGAAACCACCCCTAATTTCAATTTAAATTAACTTTATCTTCCTGCTGCTATATTTGTGAGTAGGCATAATTTAGCATTCTAATAATTCAGCATTTTACTATGTATTTTCAATCTCTAATTGTTTCATGCGCTGGTTTGCTTTACCCAACAAGTTCCTTGTGGACAGAGACTGTCTTAAAAACTCTTAGAACTTCTTTTAGAACATAAGTGTTTAACAGGTGCTTGTTAATGGATTTTTTCTGATCTAAATCCCATTATCCATGGTGGTGTCTCATTGGACAAAACCTGAAAAAAACAGATAGCTTAATTTCTTAAACAATTCAAAAGTATTTATCAAAGCAATACACACAGAAGGTTAAAGCTTAATACAGGAGGGTTTATGATGCAAAGCAACAGATTTCTGCTCCACCATGCCATATCCCATGTTTATGTTCTCCAGGACAACCCCTGTAACTTGTTAAGCTGTTTCTTCTTATAGTTACGACCTCCTATCTTTAAAAAAAAATGCTTATACCACTCAGTCGTTCTCACATCATTCCTTCTTCCCTCTCTGATTCATCTAACATTACATAATTATTTTGATTCCTCTCTGTTGCCTTGACTTTTACATATTGTGGATGCAGCACTTTATTACATGTTCCTTCAGCACTCTTCCTTTCACCTCCCCAATTTTTTTTATCTGTTTATTTTTTCTTTCTATAATTATAATTAAGTCTTTTGTATCTTGTCTAAATGTTAACTCGAAAGTTAAAATCAGTCACATAGTATATTATTTTGACTATGCAAATAGTGTTCATTTCAGGGCCAAGAATTAGATTATATTTCTTTTCTTGTCCAGCTTTTTAATTTTTTCCTGGAGTTTCTAGAAGCTTTTTTCCCCCACCTTATACTATTTGCCTGTATCATTCTAGTTTGTTGATTTCTTTTCAAAGTCTTTATCATAACTGATGAATGGAAACTTTTTTCTGAAAACTATCTTGCCAGAGGCCTCCAAACTTTGCTCCACTGTGGGACAATTTCTCTCTAGATTTACTCCACAGCTACCATCTTGGAACTTCACTGCTTCCCTGTGTTGCACACACTCTTTTCAAGAATTCATGTCTTCCTCTTTTTTCTTTTATTTCCTTTTTTTTTTTTTTTTTGCTGGACTAAATCCTCAACTACCTTTAAAAGTGTTTCATGCAAATTTATTTTGGAAGTCACCTCACATGTGAAAATGCTTTTATTCTATTCTCACACTTGACTGATAGTTTATTTTGAAGAAAGACATTTTCCTTCAGAACTTTGAAAGCATTGCTTCAATGTTGCCTCCTCACTTGTGAAATGACTGATAAGAAGTCATGATGTCAAGGTGGAAAAATAAATGCCATAGATGATAGAGGATCTATTCATACTTCTGGCAACCAAATCAAAGTTGTGACAGAAACAAGGAACAAAAGCAAGGAAAAATTGCCTGGGATCTAGATGAACAAGCCATACAACTAGGGAGAAATCCAAGAAATCGCCCTGCAACGGCAGAAGGTACGATGGGGCGAGGACACGGGGCTGCCTGGTCTCGAGCAGCTGAGTGAGTTGGTGGCTGCAGCAGCAGAAGACACCTCTTAAAGAGACCGTGTCCATCAGCGGATTTTCATGGTGATGGACCCGATTGCTCTAGCACCAGTGCCCAATCGGCTGTGTGCAGAGGGCACCAGGGACTTACAGGGAGACATTGTCGGAGTAATGGCTGAGGCAAGACTTGCTCTGTGCAGAAGTGCCAGTGGTATCCATTGATCCCTGTTGAGCCGTCCCCCCTACCTTAGTGCAGACACAGCGCCGCCAGAGCTGTGACATCATCAAACTGGATAACAGAGGTTGCTCCACCGAGAAGATTCCTTAAAACCCCACCTACCCCAACTTCTGGCTCCACCCAAACCACATCCAGGTGTATCCTCAGCAAGTCAGGTGCTCCTTGCTGAGCAGCACCTAGACTCACATTGGAGGCAGCTGGCCTTGGTTTCTGGTGTGGCCTTTTGAAGCATCTATAAGCAAAGCACCTGCGAATTGCTTGCTGAATCTTAACAGGTGGCCCTGGAAGAATAGAGGCTTGTGCAGCCAAAATTGGAAGACAAAGAAGCAGAAACCATATAAGAGAACAGAACAGACATCCAGAAACAATGGAGTCAAATAATCTAACAGATGCAGAGTATAAAACACTGATTATAAATATGCTCAATGAACTTTTGGGAAGGATAGATGAATTCAGTGATAACTTCAAAAAAGAGATAAAAAACATAAAAATAGAAGTGGAAATTATAAAAGGGAACCAGTCTGAAATGAAGAACACATTATCCGAGATGAGAAGTATAGTAAATGGAATAAACAAAGTGAATAAAGAAGAGGATCAAATGCCCTATCTAGAGGACGGGAAAACCAAGGACACAATCAGAATGGCAAGAGATGAGATGTCGAGACTATAAAAATAATTTAAGGAGCATGTGGGACACTATTAAGGGTCCAAATATCCGTCTGATCAGCGTAACTGAAGAAAATCGAGATGCTGAAGAGCTGTTTGAAGAAATAATGAAAAAACTTCCCTAACCTGGTGAAGGAAATGGACATAAAACCCCAGGAAGCCCAGAGAATTCCCCAAATCAGGGATCCAAAGAGGCCCACACCAAGACACATCATAATTCAAGTGCCAAATTTTAAATGCAAGAAAAGAATATTACAAGCAGCAAAAGAAAACAGTTGATTACTTATGAGAGAACATCCATAAGACTAGAAACTGATTTCTCAAAAAAAACTTTGCAGGACAGAAGGGCTTGGCAAAAAATATTCGACAGGATGAAGACCCAGGATATACAACCAAGGGTACTTTATCCAGCAAAGCTATCATTTAGAGTGGAAGGACAGATAAAGAGTTTCCCAGACAAAAATAAGCTAAGGAAATTTATCACCACTGAGCCAGTATTACAGGAAATGTTGGAGGGACTTCTTTAAGAAGAAAAACCATGTATCAAAAACAGGAATAAAGAATGGTAATCAAAAACAGACTCACAAATATAGTGGAAAATTTGGTAATGGACAGAGAGGAGGGGGTTTGGAGGGCTGGGAGAATCTGGTCAAGGGTTAAAGAAGTACAAATTGGTAGTTGATAGTTGGTCACAGGGATGGGGATCATGGCATAGGGAATGCATTAATATGATGGCTAGGTGGAGGGTCAGGGGAGGGAGAGAGCAATTGGGAAAATCATTTTATGAACTATATAGATGTCTAACCAATGTACTGTGTGCTTGAAACTTTTAAACAAATAAAAAGAGAAAAGTCATGATGTCTGGGCTCTTGATTCTGCTCCGTTGGTTTATGTGTCTGTTTTTATGCCAGTATCATACTGTTTTGATTACTATATCTTTGTAACATAGTTTGAAATTAAGAAGTTTTATTCTTCCAGCTTTGTTCTTTCTTGAGATTGGTTTCATAATTTGGAGTCTTTTATGGTCCCATAAGAATTTTAGGGTTTTTTTCTATTTCTGTAAAAAATAGGCAGAATTTCTATCCACAGATCAATGGTGTCTGTTATACTTTTTAGTACAATCAGTGTCTGTTATATTTTTAGTTCATTAGGTACCTGCCTGTTTGTTCCTCCAAGGTAGTGGTTCTTAACTTGGGAAACTTGTTAAAAATACATATTCTTGGATCTCAGCCCTACAGAGATTTGGGACAGGGCCAAGATTCTATATTTTAAAAGAGCTCCCAGGGTGATAAAGCACAGCCCTGGCTAAGAATCATTGACCAACAACAGCAAAACTAAATCATTTCTGTTCCCTTTTCCTCCTCATTTCAACCTCTATTCTTGCTGACTCCAAGAATACATGACAAGCTGAGTGTTTTCATAGAATAGTTGCTTCATGGCTAACCTAGCTTTCCAAACCATGCTACCTCAGTAAAAAAATATCCATCAAGTAATCAATAAAAAATTGACAGATTTAATCTGTGCTGAGTAAATTCACTTGTCCAAAGTCATCAATGTAAGTGATAAAGATAAGAATTATACTTGGACCAATTACAATATGTAGTTCAAGCCAGAGGGTACTATCCCTTCTAAGTGTCTACATCTATAATGAGAAGGTAAGAAATTACATTATTGCAGTGCTAAAGCTTAGCTATCAGGAAAATAAAAACTTTTCTGTAAGGATGGAGTAAACAAACTGAATTTGAGCAATGTGTATTAGGTTTTATTGGGTGGAAGAGTTCTTTTAAAGAAGGAAAGCTAGAAATAATCAAGACAACCCAACATTATTGATTCAACCTTATTTTGAAGATTTGTAAATCCTTTTAGAACTTCGACATTTTCACCCTGGGGAAAGCAGAAGTGAACCAGACAAAGCTGCTGATTTGCAAATACTAAGAAGCAGATCTTAGACATAGCCTCAGTACCAGGGCAGAAGTATGATACAGTGGCTAAAAACATCGTGTTAGAGTCAGACACACCTGTGTGAAGACTTCAGGCTACATCACTTACTAGTTGTGTGACCTTGAGTCAACTATTTAACCTCTGTAAGGTTAAGTGTCCCCTTTTGTAGTTTCTAAAGTGGATCAAGCTCTGTCAAACTTTGGTGCCTCTATAGGAGCAGTTCCCTCTGCCTTGAATACCACTCACCTCCTTTAACCCTGACTAGCTCCTACTCATCCTTCAGGTCTCAAATCGACACTGCTGCTTCCTAGATATCCTGATTCCTCAATCAGAGTTAGGTAATGTTCTTCTGTGTTTCCTCCTTAAGTGCCCTAAACACATCTTCAATCATAATAAATGTAATGGTGATTGGTGATTTTAAAAAATTTGTTCTTCCACACATTAGGAGCCAGCAAACTAAGGCCCATGGGCTAAACACAACCCATAATCTCTTTGTGTATTACCCTCAAGAATAGTTTTGACACTTTTTTTATAGAGTTGGTTAAAAAAAAGAAAAAGAATATGCAACAGATTTTCAGTGTCCCACAAATCCTAAAATATTTTTCATCTAGCTCTTTTACAGAAGAAGTATGCTGACCCTTGACATAGCCATAAGCAATTTGAGGGCAGGACTCTTTTTCATTCTACTGTATGTCTTGCTCTTAGGAGATGCCTGGCACATGATAAGCATTCAGATGTCTGTTCAATAAAGGAATAAATTAATGAGTATAACCAATATTTTAAAAATATAATTATGACAGAATCAAAACACAATTTTATTTTGCCTTCTAATATGCAATCAAAATGTACTCCATTGGGGTAAATTCCTTGACCCTGGACGGAAACTTGGACAGATCTCATAACTTTTCCATTAATTTCTTTGAGAAAAAATAGTCATAAGATCAATCAGTCACAAAATATAATGTTGGTTCAGTAATCAGGACATATTCAGTCAAAGATATTAATCAAATCCTTCAGGCTTTACTCAGAGATAAGGTTCTTTCATCTACTTCATCCTAAGGCCTGTAGGTGGTGGCCATCTGGCTTTGGAGAAGGAAGGGTAATAGGTTTTTTTTCTTTCTCCACTTGTTAGCTTCTATCTGGACCCTCACCAGGGCTGAAGCAGGAACAAGAGAAGAGGTAAATAGATGTGTCATTTCTTCCTTGGTAGAATGATTAACTTTCTACTCTCTGTGTCTCTGGCTCTTCTTTGGGTTCTTTAAATGTCCCCATCACTGGGGAGATTGGTCTCCTACAATTTAGGAGACCTAGTTGATACATATCTAATCAGGTTGGTAGTTTACAACTCTTTCCTCAACCCCTAGGAATCCAATAGTTATCTCCAGAGTTTTTTGCTGAGATCTCTCTACCCCTCTAGGTGGCTCTATTGCACAGGGTCCAAAGTGACCCTTCCTTCTTTCTCTCTTGCATGGTCCCTATTTAGTTCCCAGGAAACAATCGAACATACCTTATTCTGGCAAATTCTAGGAATGCCAGGTAATCCCAACACAGTCAACCCTGTTCTCCTGCCAAGGGCCACATTAGCTTTCTCAGAATGGAGCACAGCTCCAATACTCTGCCTCTAGTGCAAGGAACAAATTTCAAGCTCTGAGTGGTCTGGTGAAACCTCTTCTCACTAGGGTTTAGGTGAAGGTGGTAATATCTCCTCCACGCTAGCACTCCTGTGAAAGATGGAGTGGGGTTTTAGCCTGGCAACAGATATCTGCAAGAAGATATTTTCAAAAATTTCCCTTCCTGCTCTCTTCCACTATATGACTTCTTTTTATTTCTTAGAACCTGTTTTGAAGCATTTCTTTTGGAAATGTTTCATTTGATGACCTGGTTTTGGAATTTCCCATCTATCATAAGGCATCTACTATGTCTTCTTGTAAACTGAATTTTAATATCATATTACCTAAGGTTTATTTTTCTTATTAGGTAATAAAAGTTGCACTATCTCTAGCAAAATCTCCAGTTATATTCAAGTAGCCTCATTCTCTTTTGACACCTAAAAATTTGAGATAATAACATTAATATTTATTGAGCATCTACCAAGTATTACACACTTTAGAGATGTTTTCTCATATAATCCTCTTGAAGATTTTTCACTCTATTATAGATAAGAAAACTGAGTGTCAAAAAAATGAATTGACTTCCTCAAGGTAAGCCATAAAATAAATACAGATCAGAGCTGAGGCTGAAACCCAGGTCTATCTGATTTTAAAATCATTAGTCTTTTTGTTATATACCATAACCTTCAAAATTTTCCAACAAAATACCCCAAATGGCAAAATAGAGTGGAAGTGTATCCCTGGGAAGTCTGGATAGCTCAAAGAGGTCCCACCACAAGTGCAAAAATTTGTCTTTAGTCTCATGCTTATTTGCAAAAATGCATAGAAAATTTTCATTTTATTCTACAGTGTATTTGGTTATTGTCATATAAACTATGTTGAAAATTATCACTCAAATTACCTGTTTTCCCTATCTGAATGTTCAAATAAAATTGACCTTCTAGAAAAATAAATTGTTTACCCTGTAGATTTATGCATCTCGAGCATACTGCTCCAGTTTGAGAAATCCCAGCATATTCCACAAGGTATTAGATTATGCAGCTAAGATATTAAGGATTTTAAGGAAAGCTCAATCCATTATAAACACTGAAATGAGGGAAATGAAAAGATAGTGTTGTGGAAAAATCCCAAACCTAGTCCAGCGAGAAACCAAGCAGGAACTCGGAGAGAAGAACTCAGGTTTATTACGCATGGTCCCAGAGGAGCTAGTGCTCTGAAGATCTGGGCAGTGTGCTCAGTTGCAACATTCATTATACACAAAAATTGTACACAAGCTGATTGGTCAGTCTGAACTCAAACCATTACAAACGGCAGGAGTTGCTATGCAGATTGCAAGTAGTAACACTGGAGAAAGGCAGGAGAGTTGCTATGGGTTACCAATGGTGCAAATTGTGTTAGGAAGTGGGATATGCCAGGGTACAAGGTGCTACAAGAGGCCAGGGCTGCTATGAGTACAAACAGTTACATTTACAAGTTGAGCAAGGTACATGTGAGCTCTTGCATGAGCTCCTGCATACAGAAAGCATATTTACAGAACCACAGCAAAGGGCTGATGACCTTTTTTATGTAAATTCCTCAAATTTCCTCTTCATTTCCCCCTTTTGATACCCGTTTAGATTCTTCATAGGGCATCAACCTCATGATCTCCTCCTTGATCTCCCAGTGCCAGGGACCGGTAATTCCATTGCTCAAAGATCTTTGCTGTAGTCTTTCTTTCTACTATATCCTCTATGAGTGAGGTAATTGTCCAGACAACAAGAGGCAATAGGCAAGGCAGAAGGAAGCAGGTACTGAGGAGGAGGAGTACTACTCCAACTAAGGTCTTAAAGCCTCCGAAGGTAGAGAACCAACCTCCAAAGAGGCTATCAGGGTCCCATCTGTGCCATACTTTGCACAGGTACATATGCTAGTTTTGTCATCTGCTTGACAAGATCTTCAACTGCCTGACCCTGGTCATCTATTTGTATACAACAGTTAGTGAGATTGAATTTCCCACATACACTTCCTTCTGCTGCTAATAGATAATCTAGTGCCAACCTGTTCTAGTAGATGGCATTTCTCATCTGAGTTTGTTGATATGCAAGGAGAGTCAGGGCTCCCCCAGTCTCATTAGTAGTGATTTCTAAAACTGCCTGCATTTGGATAATTCAGTTTAACATGTAAATGGGGTATGGTATCCCCAAGATCCAACTTTTTTCCAAGTGGCAGGCCCACAGTACTGGAATTTTTTTCTGGGGCCACTCATCATCCTCTTATTCTCTTATTTGGAGTTCTCTTTATACCCTTTGCAAGAGTTGTGGGACCAGGTGATCAAGCTGTTCCCTGTTTTCAGAGGTAAGAGGAAAAAAGATGGTTTTATCATGCCAATTACACAGCTTCCTTCCCAATTTGTGGGGAGGTGGATATAGACCGTGCTTCCACAAATCCAGTAAAGTCCACGTGGAGCCATCCAGTCTCAGGCCCTGCCTGGGTTATACCAAGCTTTGGTTAGCCCTGGGAATCTGGCCAATGGATTTCTCTCTTTTCTGTTTCCCTACCACATGCTTTGTCTGGAGGTGGCATTATAATACTGTCGGCCTAAGCAAATTAAGTTTCCGACTGAGTGTTTGAGATTTACTCCACCTCTTGCCAGGCAGTATTGTCCAATAGTAGTATGTTCTAAAATCCACTGACCATCATTTGAGGTATGTGGGTCATTATATCTGGCATTGCCTGGTTGGGAACCAATTCAGTAGCTTCCCATGGCCATCTATCTCCCGCTAGATTCCCCCACATACATAGCAGGAAGTGACATTCAGGGAGTGAGCTATTCCTTCAGCTATTCTGAGAAATAAGTTTTTGATTGAGTGTAGTAATGGGGCTAGAGATTCAGTTACTTCCTTGTAGATAGATTTGGGCTGAATGGGCTAGCACTTGATCTTTAATACAAATATGAATTTGAATATAGGGATTTAGCCCCGTCCCATCAATGCCAAGTGTTAATACTTCTCTGGAACTCCAACGGAGGTTCAAGGGGTTAGTTATAATTAACTCTAATGGATTGCACATATGTGTGGTGCAGCTTGATAAAGCTACTCCTTTTCTTAAGTACACTTCTTTTTTGTTGGTGGTGTCTTTCTTTCAAGTAGCCCATAGGACACATGACCAACAAGCACGATTTGTTCCACATGAGGAACTGTGGGGACATATATACTTTTCTTCTGTAACTTTCTTCCCAGCTGAGAGATCCGCAGGATCTCCCTTCCTCCCTTTAGCCTTGATTCATAGCAACACAAGCATCAAAATTTAGAATTATCTGGTCAGTATTTTCTTTCATTCTAGTCTGGGCCAACATTCTAGTCATGGGTCCATCTGTCCATCCTCCTCTGTGGTCCCTCAGTGCTGCCCTTATTGTGAAAACTATTTCAGTGGGAGAGTTATTCAGGTTGTAATATACGTAAGGTTGATTACTTCCTGAGTCTCATATTGCATATTGAGTCTGGTTATAAGTACAGATCCCTTTCTGAGTTCCCTGACATTCATAGTAGTTATATTAAATTAAGGTAGTCTTACCTCCTTCGGTGACATGAATACATAACTCACAGTCCTCTACCCTAATTTCCTTCCCTCCCCAGTGTTCAATTATAAGGCATCCCACGTTGAAATTCCTCAGGCTTCGGCTGTGCATAGACTGGCCAGCTTCCAGGGTGGCCAGAACAGGGCCAATGATCTCAGATGGACTTCTGCCGCTTCCAGAACATGACTCAGAGAGGTTGATCAGGAAGGGGCTCTGCAGTCCAAGTCTCCTGGCTTTCTGGAGGTGCCGCTCTTTTTACCCAGGTGTGGTGGATCCACAGTGATACCTGCAACTTTAATAGCAGTGGGAGTTGCTAATATAACAGTGTGAGGGCCTGTCCAGCTCGGCTGGAGCAGATCTTCCTTCTAATCTTTAACCCATACTTCATCTCCTGGCTGAAAGGGGTGGATCCAATTGTCTAAAGGAATAGGACTCTCTCTAGAGTTTCCTGAGTGATGCTGCGGAGTATTTCCTAAGGCCTGAAGGTGTTGGGACACTTCTAGGTCAGCCATTAATTGAGGGTTTCCTTTTAACTTCCCTATCACTGGGGGAAGTCTCTCATAAAGGATTTCAAAAGGGGAGTAGCCTGAATGTCTTGGGGTGCATCATGTTAGGAGTAGAGCTAAAGGCAGTGTATCTATCCAAGCTAACTGGGTTTCCTGACAAAGCTCGGCTAGAGTGGTTTTAAGGGTCCAGTTCATGCTTTCAACTTTCCCTGAACTTTGTGGCCTGTAGGCCTAGATTCCATTTGATTCCTAGAGCTTTGGACAAGGTCTGAACGTTCTCAGACACAAATACAGGTCCATTGCCTGATCCTTTCGAGAAGGGTAGTCCGTATTTTTGAACAATTTCCCTCAATAAGGCCCTGGCTACTTCTCGTGCCCATTTAGTGTGTAGGAAAGGCTTCGACCCATCCAGAGTAGGTGCAAACCAACACAAGCAAGTATCACTGTCTCCTGCAGGGCTTGACCTCAGTAAAGTCCACTTGTAGGTCTTCAAATGGCATAGCTCCAATTGTTTGCATTCCTGAATTAGGTCTTGGTTTTTGGCCAGTGTTGTTTCGTGCACAAGTCACACACCTAGCACTGATCTGGGTGCACAGAGTTGAGAGTTTAGGTATGAAATAGTAGCAGCCTAACAGGTTTTCTAAAGAAGTCTTCCCCAGGTGAGTTAATTCATGGTGTTGTTTTACTAGCTGAACTGCCAGTGCAGCGGGAACAAAGAGTCTTTGATCTGGAAGCTCCCACCAGCCCTCCTTCCTCTTGTATCCCCCTTCATTTGAAGCCCATTGATCTTCCTCCTTAGTGTATTTTGGGGATAAAGGCAATTCTGGCACTAGGACAACCTTGGAGATTGGTTTAGGACCTGTTGTGGCATTTGGTTGGTTGGCAGCCTCCCGAGCTGCTTGGTCTGCTAGGTGGTTTCCCTTACTGATAGAGTCGGTTCCTCTCTGGTGGCCCTTGCAGTGAATGACTGCCACTTTGGAAGGCTTCCAGATGGCCTCTAGCAGTTGGAGGATTTCTTCTTTGTTTTTGATTTCTTTTCCCCTGCCATCAGCCATCCCCTCTCTTTGTAAATGGCCCCATGTATGTGCAAGATAGCAAAGGCATACCTTGAATCTCTGTAGATATTGGCCCGTTTCCCCTCAGCCTGTTGCAGTGCCTGAATGAGTGAATGCCCATAGTTTGGCCCACTGTGCTGACCAGCCCTGTGGTAGAGCTTCAGCTCTGAATGCCTTATTGGCAGTTGTTACCGCGTAGCTGGCTTTGCTCTGTCCTTCATGGATTAAACTGCTCCTGTCTGTGACCAATACCAGTTCTGGATCCTGAAGAGGAACATCTGTCAGATTGGGCCTGCTTGAGTAAACTTCATCCATGACCTCCTCACAATTGTGGTTGGGGAGGCCCCTCCTCAGTGTTTGTACAGTCTCGAGACAGAGTCGTGGATTTTTGCAAAGCAGTCCTTGATAATGAGTTATTCTGGTGTTGGTCAGCCATTTGTATCCTTGATTATTCATTAATGCAGTTACAGCATGGGGGACCTTTACATCTATGTTTTGTCCTAGCGTAAGCTTGTCCACTTCTCTGATCAGGATTACCATGGCAGCTAAGGCTCAAAGGCATGGCAGCCACCCCACAACCATCAGATCTAGCCATTTGGACAAATATGCAATTAGGCGTTGCCATGAAACAACTGTTTGTCTGAGGACCCCCAGTGCAGTGTGATTCTTCTCATGCACAAAGAGGTTAAAGTACCGTGTGATATCCGGCAGTCCCAATGCTGGGGTGCTGGTTGGGAGCTTCTTTATTTCTCTAAATGCTTTTTTCTTGTTTGGAGCCCCAAATCAGTGGCTCCTTACCAGACCCAGCTGTGGCCTCATACAGTGGCTTGGCAATCTCGGAGAAACCTGGTATCCAGATTCTACAGAATCCGGCAGCCCTTAGGAATTCACGGACCCCTTTCTTGGTGTTTGGTCGAGGTATTGAGCAGATGATCAATTTCCTTTCATGTCCAAGTGCCCAACGCCCTTCTGAGATGATAAATCCAAGGTATCTGACCTCCTGTTTGCATATCTGAGCCTTTTTCCATGACGTCTTATACCCCGTGGTAGAGAGTAAGGCTAGTACCTTTCCAATAGTCTCCTTGGGTGGGAATAGCCAGCATTACATCATCTGCTTATTGAAGGAGAGTACAGTTCAAAGCCTCTCCAGGGAAGGCAGCAAGATCTGCGGCTAGTGCCTTGCCAAAAAAGGTGGGTGAGTTCTTAAAGCCCTATGGCAGTCAAGTCCAGATCAGTTATGTCTTTCTCGCAGTGTGTGGGTCTTCCCGCTTGAAGGCGAACAAAGGCTGGCTGGCCGGTGATAACCGGAGACTGAAGAAGGCGTCTTTAAGATTGAGGCATGTGAACCAGCTTGCTTGCACATGTAAGAGACTTAGGAGAGTATACGGGTTTGGGACTACCAGATTGATGGTGACCACTGCATTGTTGATGGCACAGAGGTCCTGAAACGGGCGGTAATCATTCCCTTCGGGTTTCTTGACCAGCAAGAATGGAGTGTTCCATGGTAACCGACACTCAACTAGAATTCCAGCATCGCACAGATGTTGGATATGGTTCCGAATTCCTAGGCGTGCTCCTGTGACACTGGATATTGCCTTTGTGGGACAGGAATGGTCCCTAGCCTAAGATCTACCACAATAGGTGTGTGATTTTTGGCTAGACCTAGGCCTCCCTTTTCCGCCCAGACAGTAGGGAACTCTTCCAGGAGACTGGTTGGATTTGTTTGTTTTTCTCCTAAAGAATAAAGACACAATTTGTCCTCCCTGGGCACAGTCACAGCCATCATTAAAGTAGGCTGGCCCTTCAGTGAGAGACAGGTGGGCTTCCCTGAGGTAAAGGCTATTTGTGCCCCAAGCTTTGTTAGTAAGTCTCTGTCCAAAAGGGGAATGGGATACTCTGGTAGGTACAAAAACTCATGAGTCACTAGGTGGCCCCCTAGCTTACATGAGCGAGCAAGCGACTCAGTTCCCTGTGGCCCCAACGATGGTTGCTGTACAATCTGTGAGGGGAGCCACAGGCTTAGTTACCACAGAATATTCAGCCCCATTGTCCACCATAAAAGTCATTGATTGCCCCCTACTTCTATTGTGACCATAGGCTCCTAGGGGCCCAGAATCAGGGATCCCAGTCACCCCCAGTCTGACTGTTCTTCAGCCAGGCCGATAAGCTCTTTGTGGGCTGGCTCAGGCTGGTATTTTCCTTTACAAGGTCAGGCGTTCTCCTGCAATGGGGGCACTCGTTCTTCCAATCGCCAGTCTCTTTGCAGTAGGCACATTGGTCACAGCTTAGTGAAGGTTTCCTTTTGGTGTCTCTCCTCCTTTGGGGAGCAGCAGTCTGTTGCACTGGATCCGAGTTCCCTAATGTAGCTGACAGCAGGGATATCTTTTGCCTCATTTATTTGTCAGGTACCTTTTGGGCCTCCTGGTCGCGGATTACAAACACCTTGTTTGCAGCCTCTATAGGCTGGGTGGCATTCATTCTAGCAAAGCCCTCTAGCTTTTGAAGCCTGTAGCAGATGTCAGTGAAAGATTGAGCCACAAATGCTGCATTGACCATGCGCTGGTTTTCTTGTGCCTTAGGGTCAAAAGGAGTATACACCTCACATAGTCTCTCATAGAACTCTGTGGGAGACTCCTCTGGCCTCTGGAGTATCTCTGCCACCTTTGACATATTTGTTGGCTTCCTAGCCCCAGCTTTCACCCCTTGTAGTATACCCTGTCGGTACCTGTTGAGAGACTCTCTACCATATGGTACATTAAAGTCCCAATTGGGCCTGGCATCTGGCGCAGCCTCTGAGGCCAATGCTACAGGGTCCAGTACACTGCACGGTGCTTGTCCTTGTAGTTATCCCTGCGCTTCTGACAGAATCTGACGCCATTACTCAGTGTTGAAGAGGGTCAGGAGGGGTTGATGGCAGTCATCCCAGGTAGGCTAATGAGTTTGGAAGATGGACTCAAGCAGATCAATCATTGCCTGAGGTTTTTCCGAATAGGACGGAGTGTGCTGCTTCCAGTTGAGGAGGTCGGTTGTGCTGAATGGCTGATACTAAAAGACAGGGCGGCTTGGCTGAAGTATTCCATCTTCTCCAATCTCTAAGGATCCTTGCGCCTCTCAAAGGGGCATCTGAAGGGTCACAGGTTGCTGAACTGGTTTGGTGGCTGGGTGAAGGTGCCATGGACTCAGGCTTGGTGGTTGCTCGGGCTGTTGGGGCGGCAAAGGCACAGATAGTGGAAGGCAGTTGTGGGTGGAGTGGCTGAGTGGGACGGGCCGAGCTGTTGGAAAGTACGGCGGTGAGAGATAGGTTCTTCCTCAGGGTCCCCTTTGTGGATTATTTTTGCTGGCTCCTCTTTGTTCTTTTTCTGAGCCGGTTGGGCCACTAGTACCTTACTCTCTGCCTGCCTATTCGCACAAAACCAGACCCAAGGGGGCACAACAGTAGTGATCTACAGCCATGTGTCTATGTACAGAAACTGGTCTGGATGTCCAGGGGTACCTGTCACTACCTGGTACACAGCTCTCACAGTGGGAAAGTCTAGGGACCCTTCCGAGGGCCATCCTACCCTGAAGGTGGGCCATTCAAGCTCACAAAGAGTACAAAGCTTTCCCGGGGTCAGCTTGACCCCGTACTCCTCTGCGAAACCTTTCTTAAAAATTTTCAACATACAATTTAAGACAGTTGGCTTAGAAAAACAGGAAGATTCTTTTGAAAATTGAGTGCAGAGGCCAGCGTTAATATATTCTCTAAAGTCCTAGAAACCTGGTTAAAGCAGCACGAAACACTAAAATTAATACAGAATCCCAGTTTTCTACTCAGAAAACCTTTTCAAAACATTAGTGTCAGACCAATAGTCTAAGAAACATTAAACACAATTCAGTTTTCTTTTAACACTTCAATTTCCATCCTTGTTTCCAACTTTGTACCAACTTTAACTTTATTCCACACAAAATTTCCTCTCAGGATTTTCCCTTCACAAACCCTCTTTCATATCTTTATTCCCTCAATTTGCCTCTTTTCACTCATTCAGTAATAACCACCTCTGAGGCAAATACCTTTCTTTTTCCTTCAAAATAAGTCAGCAGACCTTATACTTTCTGTTAACAAGACACTTTCCTATTTTCCTTTCCACCAGATATTTTAGGAGTACCTCCCAAACCTCCTCCCATGATAGACAACTATCACACCACAAAGGAGGATGGAAGACACAGTTAGGGAAATTTGGAGGGGACACAACTCACTTTGCCTGTCTCTGGCTGCCTACCTCATGGGAATTTCAGGCGCCTCTTAGCATTGGTGGGTTGGTATAAACCCCCAACCCAGACCAGTGGAGTAGACTCCTCACGGAGTTCCAGTGGGGCCAACATAAGCTGTATGAGGTTCGCCTACAGAACCACAGATTGAGGCTCAACTCTCGCTTTTTTGCAAGGCCACATCTCAGTCACTCAGAATTCACTCTCTTTCATACAACCTCCCACCATTCCTGCTAACTTGTGCAGGGTGTTTGGTTGCCCTCCGGAGGATGATGGAGCTTCCCGCTTTTCTTAGTTGACCAAACTCTTCCCACCCTGCAATGGTGACACAAAGATAAACAAAGGTGGGTGCCCCCTCCAAAGAGGAGACCATTCAGGTGCTCATCTGGCCGCTCCCCTCACAGGGAGCTTGGGTGACGCTTAGCCGTAGCGGGCTCAGCCTTGTGACTTATGATCGAACACTAGTCCGATGCTTCCATAGACCATATGCCATTCACCATGGAAATGCAGAATGAGCCCACACGAACTCCGTGGCCTTCGGGGACCTTCAGGATGCCTAGCCATGGAGCTACAAACTCATACCGGATAGATCAAATTGGCCAAGCCATCCATTCACTCACTCATTCACACATCAGGTCAAAACATTACCCTTCCCCACCACCAGCATACTCTTCAGCTAGTGGGGCCTGCCTTAACCCTACGTTTCACCCACTGTAGAGACTCAGTCTCCACCCCCGCTTTTGGAGACTTCAGATGAACCTGAAATACTCAAGTTCCCTGACCAATATCTTCTTACTGAAGACCAGGAGACTGCGTCCAGTGGCTCTTCTCTCTGATAGAGAGGACCTGAATGGGGGCTGTCCCGGAACCTTTCCTCCTTACTTTGGCACCTTTTCCTCCTGCGGCCATTTCTGGTGAGTTGGTCCTTCCCTCCTATGAGTCCTGTTGGTGACTCAGTCTTACTGGGAGTCAGGGCACTTATCTGAAAGAGAACCCAGAATATTCATGGGGTGGCGTGCCTCCTCAGTCGTCTTGGTTCCTCTCCGCCTCAGCCAGGCTGAGCCACCAGTCCAGTGGCTCAAGGGGCTGGCATAGTTGGAATCTCACTGGGGCCTCCAAAAACGTTGTGGAAAAATCCCAAACCTAGTCCAGCGAGAAACCAAGCAGGAACTCGGAGAGAAGAACTCAGGTTTATTACGCACGGTCCCAGAGGAGCTAGTGCTCTGAAGATCTGGGCAGTGTGCTCAGTTGCAACATTCCTTATATACAAGAATTTTACACAAGCTGATTGAACCGTTACAAACGGTGGGAGTTGCTATGCAGATTGCAAGTAGTAACACTGGGAGAAGGGCAGGAGTTGCTAAGGGTTACCAATGGTTGCAAATTGTTACAGGAAGCGGGATATGCCAGGGTACAAGGTGCTACAAAGAGGCCAGGGCTGCTATGAGTACAAACAGTTACATTTACAAGTTGAGCAAGGTACAAGTGAGCTCTTGCATGAGCTCCTGCATACAGAAAGCATATTTACAGAACCACAACAAAAGGGCTGATGACCTTTTTGATGTAAATTCCTTAGATTCCCTCTTCAATAGAGGATGCAAGACTTGTTAAGGAGAACTTGGGGTAAAGGAGGAAACATCGCATTAATTTCCTAAAGACTGACATATCACTGTCACCATTATATATTATTATTGTTATAACTATTATTAATTCTCTAATAAAATTGTTGATGACCATGAGTTGTTAGATGAAACAAGTACTAATGATGTTATAGTATTAGAAAATGACATGAGGGCATTCTTAATCCAGAGTCCATGGAGTATGGAAATTATATGCCTATTTCTGAGGGAGGGGAAGCTCCAAGCCTTCATTAGGTTCTCAAAGGAATCCAAGATCCACAAAAAAGTTAAAAACCACTGCTTCAAAGAAAAGAGAGCAGAGACTTTGGGATCACACTGCTTTGTTTTCAAATACTGGCTCCAGTCTTTAAACTGTATGATACTTCTATACGAGCCTCAGTTTCCTTATTTGTAAATTGAGGATAATGATACTCAAGTCACAGGGTTATTGTGAGGATTAAATTAAATTATCTACATAAAATGCTTGACACAAAGTGGGCACTCAAGAAATGAAAATCTCCTTCCTCCTGCCACAGTATATAAAACACAGTAAGGACATTTTCACTATGGGTAAATAAATCATTTATAATGAAACCTATATCCTGGATAGATTTGCCTTCTTCAAAGATGTTCTACCTAAAGTTTAGATTCCCAACCAGAAACTAAGACGCAGATTCCAAAACTAAATTTCCACAAAAAATTCAAAATAAAAGTATTCAGCTGGTGCCTAAAAAACCATTTCCCAAACCTAGGAACATACATATGCACACATTCTGTTTGGAAAGATAGAGTTATTTAAAAGCCACTATCCTGGCATGTTTGATTTCAATCCTAAGCATATATTACTATAAGACCTAGGATGAAAAACCTCTTTAATTGAGCAAGAGATCTGATCCTCTTAAATGACATATGAAGAAGCTTTTCCAAAACAGGAAACCTCCACTAATCCTCCAGATTCATTAAGAAACCTCGAAGGGGTTAAAGCTTACACAAACTTTGCTTCTCAGCTTTTCTCTTATCTCCTCCCTCTCCAGGCTCCTCTCCGCGGCTCCGCACCGCTAAGGCAGAGCAGAGCTGAATCACTCACTACCTTTCCCACATTCTCTAAACTTTTGCCTGTGAAAGAGGAACTTGTAACTTTATTCAGGCTGCTTCCATTCAAGTGTTCCAGAGGGTATATATACATCCAAACAGACACTTCTCTTGACTCTTTGGAGTTTATAAGGAGAACGGTATCTGAAACTGCACTCTGAAGCTGTAAGTGGCAACTGGCATTTTAAGTAACTAATAGAAGGTGCTTTTCTGTTTTGCACTGGAAAGGTCTGACTCTTTAGGAAGATGAAAAAGAAAGCAACTTTGCATGAACATAGTCCTGCTTCTCTGGCAAAACAAGTCTTTCATTCTCTTTTCCAGATATTCTAGAGATGTTTCTGAACAAGTTGCCTGTCAGTGCAAGCTTCAAAGGAGACATTTAAACAGCCAACTCACTCATCCTGCGAGCCGGGAAAGGTAAGAGATTTGAAAGTATTATTATGTTATTCGTGGTGAAATGAGTGGCATTATTTTATTTATCTCCAGGTGTGGCAAACAGGCACCATCTGCTGCAGAAAATATAGCAACTCCCACTTGAGAAAGCTTATTACTTAATGGCTCCAGCCATTGAAGAAGCACTTGCTGCTGGAAACGTTTATTTTAGAGGCTGATGGGGAACTAGATACTCTAACAGCTCCTTCCTCTCCTTAGTTTTCTCTCTCTCACACCAGGCAGATGAATACAAACAAGAAGTGTCAACTCCTGAAAGCTGTTTCAATTGATAGTTTTGATTTTCTCTTCTGAATTGTTCCACTGATCATTTTCCTTAGCTATTTGATGGTATTTCAGTTTCGAAATTATATAGGCAAGGTGTCATGCAGAAAAATATAAAATTACCAGTGAATTGTTTTCAGAACTTTATCATGTTAAAGAAAAAGCAAAAGTAACTACTAGGAGCTCCTTCAGGACCAAAACAGGGATCAGGTTACATTTATCTCTATATCCCTGGCACTTAGCAGAGTGTCTGGTACTTTGGTTGGCACTCAAAGGTTTACTGAAAAAATGTCAATCTGATTTTCGAGATCCAAGCAAAACTTTATTGCTCTTCCTAGAAACAAGATTCACCCAAGGAATCTCTCTCAAGGTTGCTGGATGAAGAAAGCTCCACATTCCTTTCTCATTTTAAGGAACAAAATTAACTACTGGGTGTATATTTTATTTTGCTTCTGTGAGGTTGTATATTCTATGCTGATGTCGAACATTACCAACACAACATTTCGATCTCCATACCAAAAAACTAGAAGTTTTTTTTTTTAGTATTACCAAGGGTTTTATTTACCAAGTTAATAGCAAAACATGGCAATCAGAAAACCAAAGGTGTAGCAATTGCTTGTGGGTAGTTTGATTTATATTAGAAGTGAAGGAAACCAGATGTTCAGGCTAATGTTGGACATTGGCCAATTATTAAATTAATCTTTTTCACTCTGCCATTCCCCCAAACTTCCCCCCCTTTCCGTCTCTCTTCCCTTCTTTCCCAGTGTTTTCATGCTTCCCTATTGTCATCTCTACTTCTTAATCACTCATTTTTCCCACCTCTTATCCACTTCCCAAATCCCTAATCATTTTACTCACTTTTTTCACATTTCCTTCCTTCTTTCCTCCCACTTCCCTCTATTTTCCTTCCTTTTCCTACTTCCTTACCTACCCTTCAATCTTACCTACCCCTCAATCAACAGTTTTCAACCACTTTTACAAAGACTACAGACTAATTTTTATTTTATGAACTTTCCAGAAAGGACTACAGAATACTAAAATTCTATAAGGATCTTCCCATGAAAATCAGATCCTTTATAATTATTAGAATTTCTGTTTCTTTTGAAATCGCATGGTTGTTGTTCTTTTCAAATGATGCAGGGCTTTTAACGGAGCAATCACATTATCTACACAACTCATCGATTAGTTAGCAAAGAGAGCTATGGCAATCCTGTTTGGAAAGGTTTCATAAGAAATTGTCAACAGGTACAGGACCAGAGTAACAAAGAAGATTTCCCAATATCTAACTTTTTGTTTACTCATTTAAAATTCCTTAATGAATTTAAAGAATTAAATCAATAGCCCTGTCTGAATTGAACAGGGTGTTTGGTGTCTTGCAGACTATAAATGTTTTAGGAAAGATAAGATCAGTTTTCCAAACTCTCAAATTAAATGTTTAAAGAAATTGAGAATTGTACATGAGATCATCTTTGTTGTCTACAGCTTCTCTAAGCTTTACAGATTTTTTTAAATTAAATTTATTGGGGTGACATTGGTTAATAAAATCACAGATTTCAAGTGTACAATTCAATGTCATATGTGTATTGCATTGTGTGTTCACTACTCAAAATTAAATTTCCTTTATTTAGACCTAACAAAGATTCAAGAAGGTTGTATAGGAGGCAGAACATATATCATCAATTGTTACTGAAAAGCATCTATAGACACAATTGAACTTTCTAAAATTTAAGTCTCTGAACCCATCCCATGTAGCTTTCTTTTAAAATCATGTAACTGAAATAGTAATTCAAGAGAAAAGTTTCTAAGAAATTGATTATTCCTTAATTCCAGATTGTAACTGGGAATTTAATCTACTTTGCACAATACAAAACTGGAGAGTGAGTGAGGGGAATAGAAAGAAAAAAGAGTTTCAAGCCCTTCTCCAAGGTATATTAGCAGTCAGAACAGAGATAAGACTGTGCTCTTTAAACTGTCAGTGTTTGGTGCATTTCTTCAGTTACATCCATTCACTTAGTCAACAATTATTGAGCAGCTACTGCAAACATGGTTTTATAGGGGATAGAGTGTTGAAAAAGACCCTGAAGGAGTTTGTAAATTACAACTTGGGGGGAAAACCCATCAAATAGATATTTACAATATTAGGCAAATGTAACTTCTCCAGGAGAGATACAAAGCATGTGCGAATTAGAATTGGATGGGAAATTAAGGTCAGTTTCATTTGCTGAACCATGAAGAATTGTATCATTTTCCCAAGCAGAGATGATGTGTGAAGATGGAAGGAAATGTCAAACAAAAGCATGGAGACAGGGGAATAGGTAACAGTGAGCATTACAGCTTGGTTGGAAAGGAGAGTAGAGGAAGGAATTGAGGTCAGCCAGGACCAGGACATTGACAGCCGGGACCAGGAATGTCAAGCTAAACAGAATAAAGTCCAAAGGCAATAAGGAACCTCAAAGGTAATATGTAGGCTTCTAAACCTTTATCTTTTTTCATCCTATTAGAATAGTTGTTACTAAGAGCAAATTAGAGATGACATGTAGCTTCACAGTTTTTTTTATAAAGTTCATAACAAATAAAACTAAACAACATATTGTTTAGGCATGGGGTGAGTGTGTATGTAAATAAAGCAAGGTAATGATCAACAAATTTTAGAGTATTATTTCGAGGGAGAAGTAGTTGGATGAGATGGAGAGGAGCATAGGTAGATGTCATATAAATTATTAGTTATTTTCAATATTAAAGTTGTTAGGTATTTGTTCAAGGTGTTTGTCCATGAGTGTTCTTAAGCAAATTAAAGAGGCCCTGATGCACCCATTTTTGAGATCCACAGGAGACTAAAAAGAACCTATAATACTGTAGAGGTTTCTCCCAATTGGCTTGCACTAGCAGAGAGTTTATTTTCCTTCCACTTCTCTGGAGGGTAGGTGAAAAAGTAACTCATGAGCTACATGGGTGAAAAAAAATCCATTAAGCTTTTTATCTTTGGTCAGCACCACTTTTAAGGGAAGTTGCTGCTGGGAGAAGAGGTGGTGTGGAAGGAGGCTGCTCAGACATACAACATATACATGAAGCATGTTTAATAAATAGAGGGACAGCTGAGATCAAAAGACACCTCTATGTAGGCTGCCTGGTACTGTCAGAATCCTAAATCTAAAGTGCTCTGTTCTATTTGCAGAGTGGTGCTTCTCAGCCCTGGCTGCACATCAAAATCACCTGTGGAGCTTTAAGCACTACAGATGTTCATGCTCCACACAGACCTACTGAATCAGAACCTCTAAAGGAAGTACCCAGATATGTACATATTTTTAAAAGCTTAAAAAGTGATCCTGAGAGCAGCAGAGACTGGAAACCATTCCTTGCAAACTATGATTAGAAATTCTAAGTAGATAGCTTGTTAGAAATGTAGATTTCAGGGCCCTATCCCCAGAGATTCTGATCTAGGCAACAAGGGTAAGGGTCTAGAAACCTGCATTTGTAATAAACGTCTTCAAGGTGATTCTGAAGATGAGACTTCCTTGGACCACACTAGGAAACATTGTCCCAAAGGTTCCAAAACACTAGGGCCTCGTGGCAATTACTCTGTGTATTCATTTCCTAGGGCTGTCATAAACAAAGTACCATAAACTAGGAGGCTTAAAACAACAAAAATTTATCCTCTTAGGTCTGGAGGCTAGAAGACTGAAATTGGGGCATCAATAGAGTCATGCTCTGTCTTTAATCTGTGAAGTAAAATCCTTCCTTGGCTCTTCTCTAGCTTCTGGCATTTGTTGGCAATCCTTGGCATGCCTTGTCTTGTACATGCATCACTCCAATCTCTGCCTCTGTCTTCTCTCCACATGTCTCTGTCTTCTCTAAAAATGATGCCAGTCCTATTAGATTAGGACTAACCTAATGATTTCATTTTAACTTGATTATATCTGCAAAGACCCTATTTCCAAATCAGGTCATGTTCACAGATACTGGGTGTTAAGACTTTAACATATCTTTGGGGAATTCAACTGATAAAAAACTATTTTACATAGTTTTTTTTTAAGTAGGGACCTCAAACAACTAACAAGACAGATTAGCTATGTTCTTTAGCTGGAATGTCTAGATAGAAAGACCTATAGTTAACTCAGAGCTCAGTGTGCAAAGAATCACCTGAAAAGCTTGTGCTTAGAATGGATATTCCTGGGCCTTGATCCAAGATGTTAGAATTCAGTAGGACTGGAGAAGGATCTAAGAATCTACATTTTAAATGATGTCAAGGGTCCATGCATCACACTCTTGAGAAAAACTGGATTTGGGAGAATAAGCAAGGTCAAGAACCAAGTGGTTTGGGGAGGAGCTCCCGAGAACAGACCCTAAAATCTACATTTGTAGCAAGTTTCTCAGGTGAACCATTGCCTTTGGGGCATACTATTTCTAGGGAACTAAAGGATACCTACTATAATTGTTATTTCCATTTGTTAGTGAATCAGAACTCAAATTAGATGTACCTTTAAGTATTGTAAGGTGTCTCCTATACCATTGCTCCAAAGACAGTAGAAAGATACCCAGTCTCTTTGCTCTTGTGTCTTGTGAAACAAGGTGGCTCTGTGTGGGTGGTAGAAACAATAAGTAGGTTAGCCAAGAATCATGCAGTTTACAGAAAGTGAGCTAGTGAATATACACCTTAGGGTAAAGTGCTCCCAGGCTGGAGGCAGAATTCAGGATCATAGGCAGAGTAATGTGATGGAGCTATTTCTATTAATTCTCCTTGGGTAGTTAACAAGCGACAGAACTAGGCCACATTGTCAGCTCTCTGCTACTATTGCACATAGAAGTCTGACAGGTGATGGTGGTTTATATTGTTTATTTTACACACTCACATTCAAAATTCATATTTAAAATGACAAGCTAAATCATTCTGGAAGACTTCAACAGTAATGAGTTGACCTTATTTACACACTGGAATGTTACTGCCAATAAAGACAAAGTTCTGTCTTTATCAATAATGAAATGTGTAGTTATTTGCTCAGAAAAGATATATCCTCTCAATTCCTTCTAATCTACAAATGCTTGGGTGGGTGGAAGTATAATCTTACCCCACAGACCTGAATGACAGCTAGAACACAAACAAAATTGAGGGAATACTGCATTCCTAAAAATTCCATGATTTGTTAAAGTGACAATGGCACTGGGACCTGGAGTTTGAAAATGAATCCTTAGATTTAGGTCTTCTTTAGTCCATTGCTAGGCTTTTCTGTATAAACTAGAGCAGTGGTGCTCTGTCCTAACTGTACTTTAGAGTCACTGTTGGAGCTTTTAAAAAATACCACTGCTTGGAACCCACCCCAGACCAATAAAATTCGATACTCTAGAGTGATGTCCAGGCCCCTACTGTGAAGATTATGATTCAGAATATCTAGATTGGAGCTCTGGGTCTGTATTTTAATAAGTACCTCAGGTAAATCTTCTGATCAATTAGTTTGAAAAACACAGTTCTAATCTAGCTTAGTTGTTAGGTGCTTTTCAATAATCTGATTTTTTCTTTAACTGTTTAATAGTTACCACATTAAAAAAGTATTCAAGATGATGAAAACTCAGGATATCATTTTGAAACTAATTTGCCCATAGCAAACTTTTTATTTCAAAGAAATTTCCATCTGTTTTTTTAGACACCTGAGTCTTTTATTTTTTATTTTTTTTTTTTTTTAGGGAAATAAATCTGTTGGCGAATCTTGAGAGTCAAATCTTCTGAGCATAAACCTACTGCTGTCAGCATCTCTAAGACTTCCTTCATCTGAGAATTACCAGGTCTGACAACACTTTCCCTCAAGCCTACAGTGAAGGACATCAACAAAGCTGTAGAAAACTCACATCCTATAGACTTACAGCTCCCAAGCTGTGGTAGCTGGGCAGGAATCCTACAAGCTCCATTCTTAGGGGAGAGTCAGAAAGACAAAAAGGGTGAAAACTCAGATATGCTAAGCCTAAAATATAAAAGCCTTTAGAAAGTCTCCTCACAGAAGAACCCAGTTAAATCCACATAATTAGTGCACACATTTAGATGAGTCATAGGTAAAACAGAACCCTTTCTCCTTACACCAAAACAGAGCAAAAGTCTGATTTAATATTCTGAGAGATTCTTGTCCCCATACCAGTATTAATTATAAAGCAATTTCACCATTTTTATTTTAATCAGTATAAGAGTAGGACTGTGGAAAATAAAAGATATACATATAGACATATACACATATATGCAATTTTTTAAAGATTAAGAAGTTCTGATTAAACATATCTGGTGGTGGGGGGTCCTGTGCTGGAGGACAGAGAAGGTGTGGTAATTGCCAAATTAAAACATCATCATTTTCTTGATTGTGCACTACTGACTTGGCTCTGGTCGTGATTTCTTTTTTTATTTAGAGGCAATCTAAGTGACTGTGCAATGCCTCAAGAGCAATAGAAATCAAATAGAAACAGGTACCGATTCAAGTCTTAAGTGATGACAGAGGTGCATTTCAAATACCATGGAAATCTCACTGGCGGGCCCATTTCCCCACCCCGGCAACAGAGGTTGACACCACTTCAGATAAGTATTCCAATCTGTATATGTACGTGGGCTTATTCCTGAGCCTCCTGGCCATTCTCCTCATCCTGTTCTTCACAATGCTCTTTCGGCTCAAACATGTCATCTCACCCATCACCTCTGAGAGCACAGAAAGTGTTCCTCAATTCACAGATGTAGAGATGCAGAGTCGAATCCCCACTCCATAATACCAGGATGAAGATAAGCCTTAGTGGATTTCAGTAAACCCTTGTATGTTGGTGTCCAGAAAAGCTTCCTTTGTTACGCATAGCCTCCCATGTAAGGAATCAACAAGCTCATTTAACAAAAAATTGTTCGTGTTTCTTTGTGTTTTTCTTTATCTTGACTCTGCTAATGGGATAGCTAACAGGTTTAAGATTTATTCTTTGCCAGGAATATAGGAAATGGCAGCTGGTTGGGAGGGTATGTTTCCATAGTAACCAAAGAGAGCCTGGGCTTTAAGCAAACCTCAGACCACAGAAATTCATGTGCAGCTATTGTAAACAAAACACAGGATCCCTGGAAGCTCCAATAACAAGGACAATTTGCCTTCAAAAGGGTACCCCATCTTTGAACATTTTAATTTTAGCACTTGGACCCTAAAGAATCGCTTCTGCTGACAAGAAGCTAAACCATGTCAGAGGTGAATGGAACGGACTATGAACCCTTTCCCAAAGGAGCAGTGATTTTATCATCTGAAACCATTGTGTTTGTCCCAAATGAAAGAAGAGTCTTAAAAAAAACTGTTTCAGTTTAAAGAGCAAGCTTGCAAAAAGTATTTTCCAGTCACAGACCCATCTAGAGAGGGAAAATGTGCATTTTATATGTTATTACTATTATTGAGCCTTTAAAAACTTAGGTAATGGCAGATGTAATATGAAAATTTGGAACAATGAGCTTCCCCAAAACCAAGGGAAAATTAAGTTAAAATGTTTTGACAATGAACCTTACATTATATGTGCAGCTTCTTTGCCTTTTCTTCCTCCCTATCATGTTCCAGGATTTAGGTACAAACAAATATGAGCTTTGTTTAAAGGTGACCTTAGCAAAGGAGCTTCAACTGTACTTTAAAGCAGAAATGAAATAATATTGGTATTCTGTTGTTGAACGACTGTGGCTTTGGACAAAACATTCAAGCCTCTGGATGCCAGATGTTTCTGAAAAATGATCAGAGAGCTATTTAGTCATCACTATACTTTTAGATCTGAGTGTAAGAAAAACAAAGAGAGACAAAGGAGGAAAGGACTAAACAACACCCTCCAACAAATCTTTACTGAGATCAATGTTCTCAAATTCACATTTCTCTTTCCCAGAAAATGTTCCTCCCTTCTTGATCCCTGCCAAAAGATGAAGTGTTTCATTTATTACCTATAAGAGATATATTTTGAAAAATTCCATTCTCATAAGTAGCCCTAGTATGCCAGTACTAGAGAAAGAATTTGATTTTTTAAAAATTAAAGTTCCAAAGGGTAACCAAAGGAAATAAGTACTGTTTGCAAATTAGAAATTAGAAGGCTGATCATATTCTTGCCACCAAGGAACTAAGACACCTGTGTTGAATTCTTCCTGCTTTAAAAAAAACAGTTCTCTCTTGCACCTAAAAAGTGCTCATCAAATTTCACAGGGTGCTCCCTTGGGAGCTGCAGTGGTGGTGAGAGAGAAATGGAATGGATGTTAGGTTAATGCCACCTCCACCAGACATGTAGCTCTCTCTGGTCTGTTACCAATTTAGATTGGCCCCTTTATTCTGGTCTAAATCTAGCTTGGTGGCGAAATTCCCAAGCGCTTTCTTCTTTTATACACAGTCATTTGCCAATACTCTGCTCTCCAAGGGGCTGCAAAGTGTAAAATCCCCACATGCGGAGCTAAACTTAGCAGCAAGGCTGACTCTGGCACAACTGTTACAAAAGTGCGTTGTTAAAAGATGGCTGCTACATTCTGCACCATTCAGGAGAGATCAGCAAATAAGCTTAGACTCAGACAGGGCCTCACTTCCCTTTTGGCATTCTATTTTCCCAAATGCAAAGTGACTCTTAACATTATTACATTTGGTGGTTTAAGTTGTGTCTTTATTCTACACCCAGACTCCATGTACCCTTTAAAATTTTAGTTCTTGGTGGCCGTACATGGACTTCCTCAAAGGCTGGAAATATACCCCAGAACATCTTAAGGACACACATCTTCCCTCTCCCTTTTGTGCTTACAGTATTTGAATGCACTTTACAGTTAAGTCAGTGGCTGGATAAATGAAGAAATTGATTACACTTTCAACAGCAGTGAATAGCGAGATACTCAATGGCTTGTAGCTGAATCTAATGAACAGATGAACTAAAAATCTATTCCCTGCTCACCTACCTCCCCAACCCAAATTTCAGAAGTTTAAAACTACTCTTTAATCACTGACTTGGATGAAGATTGCTAATTTATGTTTAGGTTACTCACCTGGAAAACAACCACCCTCTTTCATCACAACTACCCCACGGGATCCAGATCTTCACTGAGCATTAACCAAAGCACACAACACAGATTGCACTAAAATAGCAACATAACCCTTCACAGTTTCCAGTGATAACATTAATAGAGATGCATTTAAGTGGATGTGTCATTATGGTGGCACACATGGTACTTAATCTTTAGAAAAATAAACAATATTTTCATCATAGCAAACTTACTATAAAGAACCTTCCATTTATATTAAATTATATCCCCCAATGTATTAATTAACATATATTACTGCTCAAAGAGACAGCTAGAGCAATCAATGGGCATAATTTGAATTTATCCATCTATCCAAAATGCTGACTTGTCAATTCCCTCCCCAACCCTCACTCTCCCAAAAAATTCATATTAGCCTAAGTGTAAACAGATAGGTTATTTATAAATAGATGTAAGGTGAAAAAATGATTCTTTACTTTTTATTATGCTGATCTACATGTAATTGCCATTTCTGTAAGTCAAAAACGCTCAAATATTGGCAATTTCATATAATTCAACCTAATAAAAAGACTCACTATATGAATTTTTTAAATAGTAAACTCTCCTAATATGTTTAAAGATATTAAATTTCAAAAAATGTACTTTGCATACATTTCAGAATCATGGGTTGTATAAAACAAGGTATATTATAAAAGGCTTATGTATTATGTATTATGTATGAGGCAAGAAATATTGAGGTTAATCAAGATGGGTTCATCTGGCCTAACCTTTTCATTCATGCCAAATCTGAACCTTTGGACTCATAACTGAGTTTCACAGCTTCAGACACTGCTGTACTTGCTAAGTAGGTAAAAGGGGCTCATTTAATGCAATTAAATGGTTATATCTAGTAATGTCATTTACCTGCATTTGTACAAAAGGAACTTTTTGAACAAAATGAAGAATTGTGTTGAAAAATTGGCTTTCTTTTGTTTGAAATCATTAATATTTGAAATAGATTCATATTATATAAAAACAGAAATAGTTGAATTAATATTTAGCATGTCATTTTCGATCCCTGGAAAATAAATTCTGTTTGGTTTGTTAATAACAAATATCTATTGTCTAAAGAATGTAAAAAACATTAGTCTCATCATTTCCAATATAAATTGTAACATCTGAAAATTTGTGGGATTCATAATTTTGAGGTGTCATTATTTTTTTATTCCCCAATCTCCTACCTTTTATTTTCTCCCCATTGGCAAACTTATTGGTGTGTTAGTTTGTTTCTTTAGTAGTAGGATGTGAAAAATGGATCATGATTACCAGCTGTCAGTGAAGATGACCTGAGGTGAGAATGAGATAAGGCAACTAGAGTGTCAATATCTTTCAACATTCCCCTCCCCACATTATTTTTAAATGTATCTTACATTTTGTGCTTTCTTCATTTGATCCTCACAGCAACCACGTGCGTAATGAGTGAAGGTATTATAGTCTGTTTTACAAAAGAAGACATGAACACAGAGAGATTATTGAAGCACTTGTGGTTACACAGAAGCCAAGTCAAGATGACACTGCCAGTCTTGGGACTCCTATTTTAGTACTCATCCCATCATACTTTGCTTTCTGGGCACTGAATACATATTTCAAATCTATCCATTCTATACCACTGCAAGTTCTGCAGACAACAATTGATTTCTATAGATAAATAACTTCCTGTGCCCAAATTCAAAATAAATAAGCATAATTCTGCTATCTCTTTAATTTTATAGCCACAGCAACATATATTAACAGACTGTAGGAAAGTTAACACAAAGGCAAACCTTGCAGCTTTAATTTATATGGATAAAGGGAAGTGGTAGATATCTAGATGGATTATCACCCACAAAGCAACTCCCTATGATAATTTGACTTAATCACCACAGTCAATGCCAGTTTTTCATATCCATGATTATTTCTCCCCACCCCCACTCCCTCTCCCCACCCCCAGAAATGAGAACACCTCTTCTTAGGTAAAAATAGTGTCCTTATTTAAAATTCTATAGTGTTTTAAGTGCATGCAGCAATTCCATTTGTGTTCTATAATAAATGCAATGACATTAAAAGGGAGAGAATTAGTCGCTAGAGATGCTTCCTCTAACCACAAATAATGAATTGTTAGGCTTTCACCACCAACCCCACTGTGGACGGAGGCGAGATGGCGGCCACCGAGGAGGTCGGAGAGGCTATGCAGGGCAGTGAGCCTGGTGGGCCCAAGCCGCCATCACCTCAGCCGCATCCCCTGTTGCCCCAGCAACAGCAAGAAAAAGTGATGGTGGCTGAGGCCAGAGAAGTGGTGCCATCCCCTAGGGATGACGGGTTCCTGAGTCTGGACTCCTTCACCTATATCGTGCAGGGACAGAACAGAACGGGCTGATACAGATCCAGTACTGCAGAACAATGGACTCAAGCCAGTGGTCCAGATAATTTATAATGAAAAATTT
This sequence comes from Eonycteris spelaea, assembly GCA_003508835.1. Taxonomy (NCBI): domain Eukaryota; kingdom Metazoa; phylum Chordata; class Mammalia; order Chiroptera; family Pteropodidae; genus Eonycteris; species Eonycteris spelaea. The sequence continues at coordinate 11,122 of PUFA01000694.1, read as the reverse complement.
AGTGATGTTTATGATAATTTCTGGCCCATTCTGCAGCGTGATGAAAGAAGTGAAGGAGCTTTTAAACTAACGAGATGCTATTGAGTTAAATGCAGCCAATTATAGTGTGGTGTTTTCGAAGAGTTCTCTTAAAGTCACTTCAAAACTATCTGCATGAGGAAATGAACTACATCACTGCAATAATAGAAAAATAGTCCCAGGTTTGGCATCATAGATACTAGTGGAATGGCTAAAAGATCCATCTCAGGAGCTTGAGTTTATTGCTGATATTCTTAATCAAGATGCAAAGAATTATCATGCCTGACAATATCGACAGTGGGTTATTCATGAATTTAAACTTTGGAATAATGAGCTGCAGTATGTAGCCCAACCTCTTAAGAAGACATGAGAAATAACTTTTTGGAACTAAAGATACACAAAAATTTCTAACACTAGCTACAATGATCATGCTATATTGGAGAGAGAAGTCCAGTACACTCTGAAAATGATCAAACAGGTACCACAGAATGAAAGAGCATGGAACTATATGAAAGGGATTTTGCAGAATCGTGGTCTTTCCAAATATTCCAATCTATTGAATCAATTGCTTGATTTACAACAAAGTCACGGTTTCCCCTACCTAATTGCCTTTCTCGTGGATATCTATGAAGATAAGCTAGAAAACCAATATGATAACAAGGAGGACAGTCTTAATAAAGCATTAGAGTTGATGTGAAATCCTAGCTAAAGAAAAGGACACTGTAAAAAAGGAATATTGGAGATATGTTGGAAGATCCCTTCAAAGCAAACACAGCCCAGAAAGTGACCCACCAACAAATGTACAGCAATAACACTGTCCAGAAGAACTTGATGGTGTGTTGTTATTTTTTAAACACACTATAATGCAGGAGTTAAAAGCTAGAGCAATCATTCTCTCTGCCTGTGGTGTAAAACATGCATTGCACATGTATTGCTTTTTAACAAGAACCAAGCATGATGTTCCTTGGATGCTGCTGCTAGTCAATCAAGCTCCAAGTAATTTGATTCTTTTAAAACAAAGTAATTTGGGGAGAAGGGAAAAGAAAGTCCCATAAAGGAACTTTTGTAGTCTTATCAATATTTACTCAAATCCTTTAGCATCAACTCCTCTCTAAATGGTATGTATATCAGGATTTGCAGCATTAATGATTGCAGGTAACATGTGTAATGGATATGTGGTAACTTAAATTTCAGTTCAGGAAGCCTGAAATACAATTGTTGCATTAGAGCTGCTATGTCACACAGTATCTTGCTAACACTGTAACCAACTAATGCCACAAGAATGGTTTTGTAATAAAATTATAGATGTAGCCTAAAAAAAAAGAATAAATTGTTATAGGCTGTGTGTGGACCTAAAGTTTGCAATCAGAAAGTTTACAATCTGGCAAAGATGATAAATACTTAAATTCATTCATTCACTCATTCAACATTTATTCAGCACCTGCTGTGTGTGCTAGCAGTGAAAACAAGACACTCTCCCTACCCTGGTGAAGGTTATAGCCTACTGAGGTGGATATCAGATAATTACAAGATAATTAAATCAGATAATTACAAGAATATTCATTTATAAAGGAGAAGTATAAAGCTCTTAGGTACATATAAAGTGAAGTTGATGCTGCCTAGCCTGGCCTAGAGTGTAGGGAAAACTTTACTAAGGAGATAATATCTAATCTGAAATCTAATGAATGAGCAAAAGGAGATAATAGGGCACACATTCCATACAGAGAACAGCATGAGCAAGGATTCAGAGGTCAAATACACTTGGCACACTTTAAGAAGCACAGGGAGTAAGAATTCTCCAGAAGGCTGGAAAGGTTGATAGAGACAAGTACATACAGGGCCTTGTGGACAATGTTACAGATTTTTAACTTTATTTTAAGCATAGAGAAGAAAAGAACTCTGGCAGCAGTGTGGAGGATAGATTGAAGAAGAGCAAGTGGATGCAGGGAGACCAGTTGAGAGACTATGGCAGTGGTTCAGGATAAATGTGATAATACCTTGGACTATCACCATCAATTTGGTAGTTATAAAGAGAAATAGCTTTGAGGTAGATTTAGGAGATAAAATCAGCAATACTTGCTGTTAAATTGGATAATGTAGATAAGTAAGATGGAAGAATCTAGAAATGACTTACTGGTTTCTGGTTTGAACAAAGGTTTGGCAGAATATCAGAGAGAAGGAGAAATGAATTTGGTTTTGGACATATTTAGCTTGATGTGCCTTTGAGATATCCAACTGCAGTGTTGAACAGGCAGTTGAATATTGGGTCTGGAGCTCACAAGAGAAGTTAGGGCTGGAGACAAAAATTTCAGAAGTGTTAATAGATGAAATTGCCCAGGGAGGGGTTGTAGAGTAGCCTGAAGAAAGAATGACAATAACAGAACATAAAATATGCTCCTCCCCTGTTTTGGGGTGGTTAGTCACTTGTCAAGCAGGTTGGGAAAGATTAGTTTTAAGGGTCCTCAAACTAAGGCAGATTTCCCAGAAATACTTGGGATCAAGAGAAGCAGAAGAGTGAGTTAGAGCCAAAGACCTTCGGAGAGAGGGAAGACTCCAATCTGGGGAGACCAAATACAAACATTAAGTACAAAGGTTAGGGGCAGGACCATAAATAACAGGGAAATAGAGCCAATTATTGGAAACCAGAAACCAATAAAGCAGTACTTCGGTAAGTGAAGGGACTGTAATGAAGTCCTTCATAGTGGCATGGTGCAGAGAATACACTACACACAGAAGGCAAAACATGGAGCAAAAATGCTGACTTTGGTAAAAGCAGGAACTTGAATCAAAAAGTAAAAAAAAAAAAAAGGAAATATAAGACTTTTCTTTATCCCAAACCTTAGATACTAAAACTTGTTAGGTACCTGGATACAGGCCAATTACACATCTATATCAAATCTTCCAAAATTTAACATTTCAAACTATCAGAATATCTAATACTCATTCACCAATCTAATATATTTGTAGATGATGCAGAAATCTGCTAGCTAATTCTAACATTATTTATACTCTAGAGTTCTGACTTGTGGGTAAAGAATGTTCTGAAGAGTAAGAGACAGTGATCTCAAACCTTTGAAGAATTTCCACATAAATGTGGTAGAGAATTAATTTATGTAGTTTGAAAGGACAGAACTAGGACCAACAAATAGAAATTAAAGGAAGCAGGGTTTATAGGCAAAGAATATTAGTTCATTGTGTTTCCAGTAACAGAGTTTCCCCCAAATAGATCAAGGTTTCTTGTAGAGTAAAATACTGTTGAAGCAGTTCAAGCAGAGGCTGATGACCATATCTATCAGAAATAATGATAATAATATCACATATTTTCAAAACGTATGATGTGTAAATCTATGTTTAATATTCTTCATGAATTCTTATTTAAACTTGACAAAATTCTACAAAGGGAGTATTATTATTATCCTCATTTTACCTATAAGAATATTGAGGCTTTAAAAGGTTAAATAATTTCCTTCAGGTCACACAACTAGTAAGTAACACAAACTGGATTCTAACCCATAGCCAACTGACTTCAGAACCCATATGCTACTGTGTGTATAAATATGTATATACAATATATGATCTGTGTGTGTGCATATATATACATATCCATACACAGAACAATAGGGAAAGAAATTCTTTAATCCATGGAAAAGATGAGTAAAAGATCGCCCTCTCAATAGAAAACTAATCAACAAAAATTGAAACTGAAAAAAGCTGAGAGATGGTTTGTAAAATTTTCATTGACAAAACATAGGAAGTAACCAAGTCCTATGAAGGTGACAAAATAAGAGCTAGATAGTCTGGAAACTATTAATGGAATGTGTTAAAACATCACTACCTCAATTATAATGTAACTGGACTACCTGTGTGTTGAATCAGAAGAAAAGAGATATATGTGGCATCTTCAAAAAAAAAAAAAAAGGAAAGACAAAGAATTGATCATTGTTTATGATGCAACAGCACTATTTTTAAAAAATATATATATATATATATATTAAATTTTTTAAGCCTACAAGAAAATGCAAAGAAATATTAGAAAAGATTAACCATTTCACCTGTAAACTATCACCAAGCCTTGGCAAATCTTAACACTTTGTCATATATTGGCTTCAGATTTTTAAAAAGAAATAGAACATCATAGGCAGATTTGAAGCCCCCGTATACTTCTCCTTGATCCTGTTCTACCCCAGAGTTAATTACTGAGAACCAAAACCATTTACCTCTGCTTTCAGTTTGGACACTGAGTACTGAAATTACCTATCCTCTCCCACATATAACTTACTCTCTACATTAATATGACTATTCTTCCAGGAAATTCTTGTCCAAGCAAATGGCTTGATTCTTCTTCACAGGAACTTCCCTAAAAATTCATCAACTTTTCAATGGAAAGTCAACAGAGAGTCTGTGCCCTAAGACTCATTCAATACCTCTCCTCGAAATTCTCCCGTTACTGTTTCCACCAACCCTGGACTGTTATATCATGATCCTCACCCAATCCTAATCAAGTCTCCACATTATAAGACTCACTTTTAACTAAACTTCCAATTCTCAATAAATCCCTCTGAGATATTACCAGACCTTGGAGAGGTAGCATTTTCCCTTACCACAGTAAGCAAATAAACTCAACAAATTGTGTTGATGATATTTGAGGAGCCAGCATTCATTCGACACTACTATTCCCATCTTGATATTCATCAATACAATGTATGATTTAATTTGTTTCACTATATATGATATCCATACTATATGTAATATTGTTTTATAATGCATGCTTTTAAACTTAATATAAATAAATCATAATGTACATATCCTTTGCAACTTATAATGATGATACTTATTAGGTCTGTGATATTTATCATTAATTTTCACTGTTGCATTTTATCATATAAATATACCACAATTGTTTTATCCACTTTCCTGTATGATATGTTTTGTCTAATATTAATAGAGCAACACCAGCTTTCTTTTGGTTAATGTTTGCCAGGTATACATTTTTCCATCCTCTTACTTATAGTACATGTGTTCTTATTTTAGGTATACATCTTACAAGTACAATATTAATTGGATTTAGCTTTTCTATTGCATTTTCAATCTGTATGTTTAAATTGGTGCATTCAGTCCATTTATATTTACTGGGATTACCAATATATTTGGACTTATTATCATCATCTTATTTTGTTATTGTTCTTGGATTTTGTTTACTTTTTTTTCAATTTTCCTATATTTCATTCAGTTCCTTAATGTTTTAATTTCCTTATATTCCCTCTACCGATTTGGAAATTAGGTATTCTATTCTTTACTGACTAACCTTAATATATTAAGATATTTTATGATACTTGATGTGAAGGGTAAAGTTCATTAGCATGTCTAGTCTGTTTTCATAATATAAGAACTGAACAGTAGAATTCCTTAAGTGTAATGTATTTCCTCTTATTTTCTACATTACTCTTTGAGCATTGTATTTCCATTTTGTTTTAGCTTTTAATTTTCATTTTAATTCAAATGATGTATGAACAAATCTTACAATTCTTAAAACATCATACTGAGTAAAAAGCCTTAGACAAAGGGTACCTATTTTATGATCACATTTATATTAATTTCTAGAACTGTGCAGTTTAATGTGGTAGTTACTAGCTACACATAGCCACTGAGCACTTGATATATGGTTAGTTAAAACTGAGATATACTATAAGCATAAATTGCACACTGGATTTCAAAGACATAATATGAAAAAAAGAATGCAAATATCTTATGCATAAATTTATATTGATTACATGTTGAAAATGATAATGTTTTGGATGCATTGGATTAAATAAAATACATTATTTAAGTTAGTCATTTGTTATTTTTACTTTTTGTAACATGCCTAATAGTAAATTTTCAATTACACATGTGGCTCCATTTTTGACTCACATTATGTTTCTAGTTGACAGTGCTATTCTACAAAAAGCAAAACTTATCTAGGGTGAAAAAATCTAAACAATAGTTTTCTTTGGAGGGATGTGGGTATGAATCAATTGAGAAAGTCAGAAAGAAGATGTCTCTAGTAATAAGTATGCTTTATGGCTTTATGGAGGTTAGCATTACAGGTTATTAATTCATCAAAATTGAAAATATTAAGCTCTAATTAATGATGTGATGCTAATGTGTTTAGGGTGAATTATATTGATATTTTCAATTTATTTTGAAATGCACCAAAAATTAAGATGGTTTGATGGATGGATAAAGAAAGGAATAGATAGTTGGAGGATAAAGCAAATACTGTAAACTGATAATTGTAGAATCAGAGATTAGGGATACAGTTGCACACTGTACAATGCTTTCAATTTTTTAGTACATTTAAAAATGTCCATTGTAAAATGATGAATAATATTATACATGTAGATAATTTTAAAAGTTAAATATATGAAACAATGGTTTTTAAGACACTGACCATTAGGCAATGAAGAATACTAGTTTGTAGATATGAAAAACAAATGAGGTGACCCTTATCTTATGAGTGACTCAGCTTTAAGAGATTTTCCAGGCCATGACATAATGAAGAGGTATTGAGGCAAATGCCTCTCTCTGTTAAAGATATAGAGCTAAGAGTCTTAGGAGATCAATGCAGTTAGAGTTAATAGGACAGAAACAGAACCCCAGAGGCCTGCAGAGGTCTCCCCTTAGTTATTCAGCAGAGTACCTATCATTGCACATGTGTGAAAAATCTACATGAGATCAGGAAGAATAACATGAAAGGATCAGATCAGAGGGAACAGTGCCTGACAGAGAGGTCCAGAAATAGCACCTCTTTTCACCAGCCAGACTAGGAAAACTCATAATTCACAAAATATTGGGTAGGGTACCCAGGAAGTCTGGCCTCAGTGGTAGGAAAAACTAGCTCTGCTTTGGACTCACCTAAACCATAAAAATAAGACCTAAAAAGATCAAACTATTTCCAAGTAACTTAAGTGCATCCAAGAACAAAGCTCACAAAGATTGATAGAAATACAAGTATATCCAGCACTCAACAAGAAAAATTTCACATCTGACATTCAGTCAAAGATTACCAGGTATGTAAAGAAACAAATATATGACCTTTAAGAATGAGAAAAAAATTAAATAAATAAAAACTGACCTAAAATGGACAGACATTAGAATTAGCAGAAAAGTACATTAAAACATTTATCATAACTGTATTCTATATGTTTAATAAGTTAAGTAAACATATGAAGAAGACCCAAATTGAACTTTGAAAGACGAAAATTACAATTTCTTAGAAGAAAAAGTCATTGGATGGAATTAAAGGCAGACTAGCTATTACAGAAAAAAAAGTAAACTTGAACACATAGTGACAGAAACTATTCAAAATGAAACATACAGAGAAAAAAGAATACTGAAAAGAAAGCATTAGTGAACTGTGTGACAACTGTGAGTAGCTTCATATATGAACAATTGGAATCTTTGAAGGGCCATAAAATAATTTGAAGAAATAATGACTGAAACTTTCCAATATTAATGAAAAATATTAACTCACTTATCCAGAAAGCTCAATGAGCCCCAAGCACAAGGAATATGAAGAAAACTACAGTAAGACGTGTCATAATCAAATTGTTCAAAACCAATGATAAAGAGAAAATCTTAAAAGCAGCTAGATCTCTTACATAGAGAGGAATGAAAACAATGACATCAGATTTCTTGTCAGAATCAATGCTATATAAAAGAGAGTGGACATATTTAAAGTACTGAAATAAAAAAGAAAAAAACTATCCACCTAGAATTCTGTACCTGGCAATATATATTTCAAAAACAAAGTCAAGTCTTTTTCAGAATACAAAAATGGGGGGAGGGAATCATCACCAACAGACCTGCATTACAAGAAATATTAAAGGGCATTCTTCAGGCAGAAGGAAAATGATAGCAGATGAAAATATTGATTTAAACAAAGAGCAAGAAGAACACCAGAATTGGTAACTATATGGATAAGTATAGAAGACTTTTCCTATTATTTCAATCTCTTTAAAAAATTGTTTAGACAAAAATAACAAGACTTCATTGTGGGATTTAGAGCATATATAAAAGTAAAAAAATTGGCAACAATAGCTTAAATGATAGGAGGGTAGAAATGAAAATACATAATTGTAAAATTCTTATACTATATGTGAAGTGGGATAATATCACTTGAAAGTATACTATAACAAGTTAAGTGTGCATATAACCTTAGGATACTGCCATTCACCCTTTAAAACAGCTTGATTTATCCCCATTATCCAGGTTTATCACTTTCCTTGATTCTCTGTACTCCCAGAACAGTTAATTACTATTTCCTGTGTGACCTCAGTAGTTATAATTGCTTATATTCTTGCATTTAATCATACATTGCAATTCACTCATTTGCATATATATGAGCTCCTTGAGGTAAAACATTCATCTTTATATCCTCAGTGACTAATACAGAACCTGGCACAGAGTAGATGTTTAGTACTACTGGATGACTGACTGACTGCATGGCTGAATATTATGTTCTGACTCACAAATTGCAGTTCCTCTGGTGTCTATAGCTGAATTTTCTCAGTAGGAAGATCTAATTCCTAAATATGATACTAACATTGTTCTTCATGTATTCATTTACTTGCCAAACTTTCTCCTCACCATTCTTCACATGTTGAATTCTGAAAATTCCTGACTTAGTAGAGCCTAAATTAGTGAAATTTACTTTACGTGAGGAAAATAGGGATAATCATAATAATTTTGGAGTAAAATAAATGCTTCCTTCTTGTATATGCTCCTAGTACCACTTTATAAGCTTTCATTTGCTAGTAGGAATTTAGGTTTGAATGTTTCCTTTTATTTTACTTAAAAAATACTTTTATACTGTGGTCCAACTGTTTTTCTATGTTTTTAGTATTTTTTTTTACTTTTCAATTAAAGTTGGCATACAATATTATATTTGTTTCAGATATACAATGCAGTGATTAGACATTTCTATAACTTACGAACTGATCACCCGACAAGTCTAATACCACCTAATACCATGTCTCCATTTATTTTTAATCAGTTTTTCATTTTGCTTGATCATATATTAATCAGTATAGGTGCTATTGTTATCATAGTAGGTTATTATGGAAATAGTGGTGGTGTCACAAACTCAATAGCACAATTTTGAAGGAAGAAAAAATGAAAATATAGGTAATAAAAACTCTTGCTTCCATTGAAATACATATGATAATTAGGGAAAGAACCATATAAACATTTTAAAAAGCAAAATTTAAATATGCTGATGACTATTTCTTTAGAATTTAATGGAAGGAAACTGTTTTTCATGACAGCTATGCTAATTTATATTGGCTTCGTGTATATTATCAATCAAAACAAGGTAGTTAACAGTAATGACTAATGTAGTAATCAGGAAATTCTGAAATGAGCAATTGTATAGGCATCACTTGCATTTCATATGTAAATTTCATTACTAACAAAACATTACTGTTCCTATGTTGAATTTTCAAATGTACAAGAAGCAAAAAAAAAATCCAGAGTTAAATTACAGCAGATCTTCCTTACTTGGGCATGTAACCAATAGTTCACGATGAGAATTCAACCACCAGATTTGTATCTAATCTACAATTCAGCTATAATTCTCTACTGGGTATTGATCTACTTTTCTCCAGGAGCAAAATGTGCAAAAGATTCTTTAACTCTGTATTCAAATGAAAGTAAATATCTGAATTCTTTCAGATTCAGTTTTAGCATCTAGCCACTTTGCCTGGAATGAATACATCAATAAACAGGTCAGTTTATCTCCTGAAGGAAAATGTAGATTTGCTAAGCATTCTGCATTTCTCTTACTTAAGTATCTAGAGGATGGAGAAAGAAATAGAATAGAGGCACACCTACTAGAAATTCTGCCTGGTGACTAAGCATCAAAACTTTTTTTTTCCTATTTATTTAGCAGAATTTGTCAGAAATATTCACTGAAACAAGCCCTAGTTCTATCATCTTCTAATAAATACAATGGAAGGAAAATTGGATTAGGCACCATCCTTATCCTCAAGTATCATATGCCAACTGGATACTTAGGCATGATTTAATGAAGGAGCATAAGGCATTCACAAAGTTTTTAAGAGAGGAGGTATCTGAAAAATGCAAAGGAAAGGGCTTGCAGAAATGACCGACTCAGTCGGTTGTAGATTAACCACATCCTATGGATCTCTGAATGGCCTTTTGGAAATTTATCTCACCTACATGAGAAAGACCTGTAAATAGATAGGACCAATGATCTGGAAATTCCTTCCTCCTTGTGCCCACCCAACCACCCGAAACTCTCCCTCCCATCCTGAGTCAGGAGTGCACGCAGACCCTCAGACAAAGGAATCACGCGCCCCTTGCACAGAACACAACCGGGGTATATAAACTGTAAGAAAGAAAACCTGAACGGCTTGTGCCTTTTGTTTCACGGGCTCTGCTGGCCTAATAAACTCTCCTTTCTCCAATAAAGTTGTCTGAGCATCCAAATTCCTCCAACCGTTGTCATTTCCTGCAACAGTTTTCTTCATTTTAATAATGGTAATGTAGGAAGAAGGCAAGAGAATTAAAATGTTAAATCAATCTACATTCAGAGACTTAAATATGCTGATAAGCCATGCAGCCAGGCCACAAGGACACCTGCAGAACAAAGAAGATGTCTGCTGGGATTGCTAAGAACCCATTTCCCACAGCTGTCAAGGGTAAACAGGAAAAACAGTCTTTAAGTGGCTGCCTTACACAAAATAAAATCGTTCATTCCCTTATGGCTAGAACCATAGGGAACCTATGGAAAAAAAAGTCTGTGATTGCCAATAGGCCTTTCTTATTACATATTTCTTACCTTTTCACACTACATGCTGTTCCCCTTCTCCTTCCTCACTGTATGCCCATATCAAAGGAAATTGGTAAACAAAGTCTTTAAAGTGTAACTCACAGGAACTAAAGAATCATATATAAACTGCATTCCCGGGACACTCAGAGTCTTTCACAGTGTTTTCCTCGCACTACTCTTTACTCTGTCTCTCGCTGTCTTCATCTCTCTTAGGCTCTTTCACTCTCCACCTCTGAGAGGAGACCACTCTGTCTGTAGAGTGTTACCTCTTTT